>CAUYON010204975.1:0-27552 GCA_963573935.1 Arctocebus calabarensis | reverse complement strand
GTAGTCCCAGCTACTTGGGAGGCTGAGACAAGAGAATCACTTAAGCTCAGGAATTTGAGGTTGCTGTGAGCTGTGACACCATAGCACTCTCCTGAGGGCGACATAATAAGACTCTGTTTCAAAAAAAAAGAACACTACCTTCTTAAATAGATTTGTGTCTTTTTGATAATGTGTTAAATTAATAAACAGATGTAGGGCTCAGCGCCTATGGCTCAATGGGCTAATGCACCAGCCACGAACACCTGAGCTGGCAGGTTCGAATCCAGCCTGGGCCCACCAAACAACAATGACAGCTGCAACCAAAAAATGGCCGGGCGTTGTGGCGGGTGCCTGTAGTCCCAGCTTCTTGGGAGGCGGAGACAGGAGACTCGCTGGAGCCCAGGAATTGGAGGTTGCTGTGAGCTGTGATGCCACAGCACTCTATCCAGGGTGACAGCTTGAGGCTCTGTCTCAAAAAAAAAAAAACAGATCTAGTATTATTATTACTTGATTTGTAGGGTCTCTGGAGTAACAGCACCATTGTGAGGTTTCCTTAGTTTATAGAAAGGGGTCAGGTGTCCCTACAGGCTTCTCTCTCCGAATCCTACTCAGGTCTATCCTGTTTTCCTCATAACAAGTGTTACAAAACTTTACATTCTCAATCTTCTGAACCCACCCCTCACTCTGCAAACAAGCTATGCTTCTCAATCATGGAAGAAAATGCCTCAACTTCCTCCCTGCTCTGACCAACCTTTTCTTTGTCTTCAAATTTACTTGTATCTCCAGTGTACAAATACAGTAGAACCTCTGTAAGATCCAAGGGACTGCAACAAACTGGTCAACATATGGAGGTGGTCAACATAAGGAACTAGGCCTACTGTATTGACACGTACACGTGGTGCATGTCTGGTCTATGAAAATTAGGTCAATTTAAGGAGTTGGTTAATGTAGGGAGGTGGTCAACTATGGAGGTTGCTGCTGTATATAACTATCTTGTGTCTTAGATTCCATTTTTTCCTGATCTTTTAGGAATTTCTAGTTCTCAGAAATATCTTATCTTACCTGTGTGCTTATTTTTTTTTCTCTCTCTTATAATTGTCTCTTCTTTTCACCTGGAACTTTCCCTTCAAGATATATGTGTGTTCAGGCCCTTTGCACCTTCCACTCACCTTGCTTCACCATACTTATCCTTGAACTATCACCACTGAGTTGTGAAAGAGTGGTCTACACACAATGTCCCCACTTCTTGCCATCCTATTCATTCCTGGTTTTCTTTCTGACAATCTAAGCAGGCTTTCATGGGCTGTTTCTCCATATCTTCTTTCAGAAATTCATTTTTTGAGGTTTTCTCCATGTGTTTCAGTGAATTACTTTCAGTTTTCATAAACTCCTATGCTTCTGCACATGTTCTCACGTCTTTCTGAAACATCTTTCTTCCTCTTTTCCATCTTTATACTTTTACATCTTTCCTCAAGACTGGGATCATCTCTCAGCATCCAGAAGGCTTTGCCTAAGCTAAGCCTCGGTTTCCTGTTCATTTTCTTGTGTCATCTTTTGCTTCATTTTGCTCTTCTTTTTGACATGTAATGCCTCATAATTTAATCCCCCAAACAACTGTTTGAGGTAGGTACTATTATTGTTCCAGTCATAAAATGAGAAAATGAAGGCCCAGAGATATAAGTAACCAGCCCAGGTGGACTGGCTCTCCAACAAGCTCTGACCTTTAACCAGCCCCCACCCACCCCCACCATGCCTACCCTTATCCTCTGAGCGAAGGATATAAGTGATATAATTTGAACGAATAAGTGATATAATTTTTTCTTAAAAGATTGATCAGAATTGAGACACTTAAATTTCATCATATAGATTTTCAAAATTGACAAGGCAGCACAAACCTAAAAAACATCATGGCATTCTCAGGGAAGAGGAAAAGTAATTATGGGGGTGATAATAACACCACCAATGAACTTTAGAATTTTAAAAACTTTTTAACATATATTGTTTTTATAAGCCCATGAAATACATTATAATCCCATTTTACACATGAGGAAATCTGCTCCAGGATCCTGGGCTTTATATTTTAATGCTTCTGGGATTTTGCCCCTCAGCTCTGACCTCATAGGTATGGGTAAAGTGGAAGTATGCTGGTTCTTTAAAGGAAAAACTGGAAAAGTTTTCACACTATTATTATTTATTTACACAAGATTTATAATTGATAATGGAACCAATTTCTAGAACAAAGGTACCCACCCAAGGATGCCATAATGCTCTTGAAGCTCTATTGCAAATGCCTGAGTATACTCTATGCATATGTAAAACCTGTTCTCTACACTTGATATTTGCACAGCAGTCAACTGCCACATTTTTATAACACATCCAAAGATTGTTTATGTAGGGTTCCATCTCCCATTTCCGTCACCAATAGCTCAAAACATTGCAGAAACTCTAAGAGCATTCATTTTTGTCTTGTTTTTCTTTGAGACAGAGTCTCACTCTTATCACCCCTGGCTGGAATACAGTGATCATAGCTCACAGCAACCTAGCGCTCCTGGGCTCAAGCAGGCCTCCCAAAATGCTAGGATAACAGGCATGAGCCACTGCACCCAGCCTTAAAGAATTCTTGATACAGGAATCCATAATTGAATTTCAGAGCAATCCCTGAATTCCCTGAAAATTTTATTTAGAAATATTCGTGCACATGAACACACCATTTTGTTTTTTTAAAAAAGCATTACAGACTTTTCTTTTTTGAGGAGAGGGTCTATAGCTTTCAACAGGCTCGTGAATAAGTCTACTCTTCCCACCTCCCCACACTGCTATCTCCAAGATTAAGACCCATTATTTTAGTGATGGAAACCATAACCTCTCCGATCATAAAGTAAGATAATTTAAAATACTATAAGATTAAAATACTTTAAGGTAAATTAAAAGAATTTTATTTTCTTTATACACAGTTTGAATTTTCCTTACCATTTCTACCCAGATAATTGAGAGAAATCCCAAGGTGTCTTCATTGGCATCATTTTACAATTGCGTGTTATGATGATGGAATAGCAACTATGAAAGTAAAAGAAGGGTCTATACAATAAGTCAACCAGAGATTGAAACATAACTTTCAAACATCACTGGATTATCCTGGATTAAGCATGCACCTAAAGCATCAGCAAAGTCTGAGTGACCCAATTTTAAAAGATGTAGTATATATATTATATATGTAATAGTCACATATTATTATACTTTTAATATTATTTTAAAATAATATACTTTTATATTATAACTTTGTTATACTTTTTAGTTTTTAACTTTTCATTGTATGTAAGGGTGGTAACCTATCATCTTTTCAAGTGTTTAAGGTCTTCCTGGTCTATTTATGTAATAGTGATAATTCCACCCAAACCATTTTCTTTCTGTGACTTCCAAGATTGCAAGAGAATTCTCAAAATGAATAATGTAATAGCTGTTCTTGGTGTTTATGTATACATCAATTCATTTAAACTTACAAACCGTCCTATAAGGCAGGGATCACTCTTTACAACCCGCCTGCCTTTATAACTAAGAAAAATGTAAGATATTTTCAGTAGGAAGGAGAAGTGTAGCGAGCTGGAGGGAGACCGGACACTGTGTGAATCTGGTCTCTGAATCACCGTGCAACTTTGCCTCTAATGTTCAGGACTTCTTCTGGTCTAAGAACTCGTTAAGACCAGAATCTGTCCTTCCAAAGATTCCCTTTCCACGTTACGGTCTGCTTACAGGCCATTCTTCCCCCATCCGTGTTAAATAGATCTCATCTTTCCTGTGCTGCTCTTAAATCAAGTATGCCACGTGCCTGAGAAACCCTCCCCCCACGTCGGTTTTACCAGTGAGAGGGGCAGGGGCGACGGAGGAGCAAACTGCCAATCAGACAAGCTCTTTGTGCCTTTGCTGAAGTACAGCAGTGAGAAGGGCGGAGGAGGGGCCGAGCTGTGGGTGGGGAGAGGGGGCGTGGCCCAGGGCGCCCTGCTCCCTGCGCTCGCTCTGCTCTGGGAGAGGGTGGCTTCCGGCCGGTGCCCACAGGAGAGCCCCGAGTGTGCCAACTTCGGGGTGTGCCATTCGTAGCACATTAGGAGCGAATGGTACCTCCTAGGAGAACACATGAACAGCTCCCTCCTGCTGAAAGACCTGCGGGTCGCACAGGAGTTAAGGCTGAGACTCGGGGGCCTCTTAGCCTGCCCCGGGGAGGAGAAAGGAGGGCCTGGCGGGCTAGTCACTACAGGGTGGGGCAGGCCGCCTGCACCAGACGGTGGGGGAGGTGGGGAAAGCAGGAGGAGCTAACGGTGGAGGAGGGAAAAGAGAAGCGAGCCAGCCAGCGGTGACGCGCAACAGCAGGAGGGGGCGAAAGCAGAGGGAGCAAACTGCGGGGGAAGGGAAAGCGCGAGGAGCGAGCAGCAGCGAGCGGCATGGAGCCCACTGCAGACTGGCTGAGCACAGCCTCAGCCCAGGGTCGGGCGGAGGAGGTGCGGGCTCTGCTCGAGGCGGGGGCGCCTCCCAATGCGCCGAACCGTCAAGGTCGGACCCCGATTCAGGTAGATAGCGGTTCTGCAGCGAAAGAAGAGGGGGCGAGCAACTCAGAAGGACTACGTTTGCAGGGGCATCAGAAACAGGTCGAGCTTCGATTCTGGGAAAAGGGGAGACTTCCCTGGGAGTTTTTAGAGGGGTTTGTAACCTTCAGGCGACGCCCTGGGGGCTCGAGAAGACTAGGTAGGACTGAGTAGGCACGCGACGGGAGGGGAAGTGCAGATCTTTAGAATGCTGTGAAGATCTTGGGGAGGGGGGAGCATATTTGCATTACTCGAGGTATGCTCTTTATCAGCTATAAGACTAGTTTTAAAGAAATGTACGATGCGCTGGGACTACTTAGCCACGAACTCACAGATCCCGGAATAAAGCCTCACATCTTCTTTGTTAGGGATTTCCGTGAAATCTACTACGGGTTATGTTGGAATAAATATCAATTGAAATTATTCAAAAGCACCTACATAGTGTGTTTATTTTTATTTTACCTGTGTAGGGCAAATATATGCTTCTTACAAGAACTTAGGAAAATAAAGGTGAACATATATGAAGAAAAACATTAGTGTGATTTTGCCTGAGAGAAAGTTGTGAATTTAGTTATTTTGAGGGGATATCTAATATTACTTTTGCGATTTTTAACTTACTTGATACAGTTCAACTTATTTGAGATAGATATTTCAATTCCTCATTGCTGACAAATGCCATCTACCCTTCACACAAATGAAAATTTTTTCAAGTGGATTTAAGCACCCTACAAATTTTCATTTAATGGATTCATTTTCTTTTTGCTTTGAATTGCTATCATGATTTAAATATTCTTATGTGGATTGTTTTTCAGCTTTTTATGTCATGAAATATAAGAAAAACATTTAAGACCATTTTTATAACCAAGATGAAGTACTTCCTTAAATACACAAAACAGTACTCTACAATTTTTTTGTGTGCCATTAATTTGGTTCGCTTGTATTTTTTCCTAGTGTTTTTGAAAACTAAGTCAGTTTCACTTTCTCAGGGCAGGATTCAACCTTATTGATTATGGGTTTCTTGATTTACACAAATTGTGTTTAATATAAACTGTACCTAAAAATATTATTCCTCTTTTTAATGTTTACCATTATTTTATTAATTTTTAAGCTTATACAAATATCTATTGTATATTGAATTTAAAAAATTCATTGTACCATCAACAGTTACAGAATTAAAGTTAACATGACAACACAAAATATGAAATACATAGAAATAATTCTCCAGAAATATATAGCATTTCTACATGGAAATTTTCTAATTATTGAAAATATGAAAAGACACATGTCTATATATTGCAAAATTGTTATTTATTTTTTTTTACTTGTTTAGGTATTCCTTCTGTTATAACTCAGGTTATTGTCTTTCTAGGGATATCAGTATACTACATAACAAATTCAGTTTGCTCTGGGGGTTCAGAGCAAACAGCTGACCATTAGTCTTTATATTGTCAGTATCTCTGAGCTAATATAACTAAACCCTAAAAGGATATAGGATATAATTGTATCCTAAAAGGAATTGTCAGTTACTGCCCTCACCCATCATGCAGCACTCACATTATGAAATTGTAGTGATTGTAGGCACCATTTCTAAGATTCCTCTTTCGGAAGCGCTTTGTTTCAAAGGTAATTTAAGAACCAAAGAGATGAGCATTTTCCGTTTAATGAACTCTCAAATCCTAAATTGGGAAGTGTTTTAGTTCCTATTGCTGTTGTTACAGGTTATCACAAATTTAATGGCTAGAGCAAACACAAAATTATTGTTGTAGGGTTCTGGAAGTCCGAAGTCTAAAATGGGTTCACAAGGTCTGTTCCTTTTGGAAAGTCTAAGGGAGCTGTACCCTTACCTTTCCAGCTTCTCATAGCCATCAAATTTTGGGTCTCATCCCTCTGTAGCTTCCTTCTCACCTCTGCTTCCTTTCTTCTTTCTTCTCTGTGAATATGACCCTCTTATGAGAACACTTATGATTATGTTGGACCTACCTTGAAAATCCAGGATAATCTCCCTCAAGACCCTTAGTTTAATCATATCTGTGAAGTCACTTTTGCCATTGTATTCCGAGCTTATGAAGATTAGGATGTTGCCATAATGAGGGGGGGGCATCATTCAGCCTACCACAGAAAGGAATTTCAGGGCTAATTAGATAAGCCTTCTCATTTTATACATAAAGAAATTGAAGTTTTTGAATCAAAGGATGTTATGCTAAGTGAAATAAGCAAAAAGACAAATATCACCTGTTCTCATAAATAAAATCTAAAACAACTTTATTCATAAAAGCAAAGATTAGAATGATGGTTACCAGAGGCTGGGGGATGGAGATGACAATCAAAGGATACACCTCACCTATCACCACCTCAGTTAGGTAGGAGGAATACATATGAATTTTTTTTTAGGATTATCGCAGTGTGGTGAATATAGCTAATGACTAAGTACTAAACCTTTCAACGTCGCTAAGAGTAACTATCACATGATGTTATTAGACAAAAAGTCAAATATTTGAGATGATAAATAGCTTGATTAAATCATTACATGTTCTATTTAAAATCATAACACCCCTCTGCACCCTATAAATATACAAAACTTTTTGTCAATATATAACAAAAAAATACAATAAAAAGGAAATTGAAGTTTAACATTTCAAGAAGCTAACGGTCACTTAAAAGTTTTGAGAAAATTAAGGTTTATTGAAAAATTTTTTCTCACGTTAACAATTATCATGTTCAGAGTATACAGAGGGAACTAAAAAAAATCTTAAGCCCTAACCTAATTTCATCTCAAAATGGCAGGCGGCGGGGAGTAGAGGAGATTAGGCTGTAGTAAAAGCCAGTTTCTTCCTCACCTTTTTGCTGTGCAGTGTTCTGCCTGTAGTTGATGCTCCCCGGCCTCCGCAAAAATTTGAGCTATATAGTGGTATCCAACGTGTACTGGAAAGTGGGGTGTATAGGTAAACTGAAGGCGGTCGATGGTATCTGGAAGCAAATAAAGCGTAGACACCTGTGGCTTGTACTGGCATCTGCTTTGGGCGTGGCTACTTCACACGGAGGTTTCTGCAAAGGTTTCTGCCTCCACCCTGGCCCTGACCACTCTGCTCTCTCCGCAGGTCATGATGATGGGCAGCGTCCGAGTGGCGGAACTGCTGCTGCTCCACGGAGCGGAGCCCAACTGCGCAGACCCCACCACCCTCACCCGACCCGTGCACGACGCGGCCCGGGAGGGCTTCCTGGACACGCTGGTGGCTCTGCATCAGGCCGGGGCCCGGCTAGACGTGCGCGACGCCTGGGGCCGCCTGCCCGTGGACCTGGCTGAAGAACGAGGTCACCATGATGTCGCACGGTACCTGCGCGAGGCTGCGGGGGACACTGAAGGTCGCAGCCAAGTTGGCACAAATGCTGCCGAAAGTCCCGCAGGTGAGAACTGATGATCTAAGAATTGAACCTTGAGAGATTCCGAAGCTCAGCACACTCATTTTTCAGAAAAGAAAGCTGAGCAGGAGAGCAGCTCACACGCTAACCCTGTTGGACAGCCTGCGTCTCCGGATGGCCCTGCCTAGCCAGCGCTACATAACAAGAAAATCGCCCCAAATGGACTTGAGCACGTGGAAGCTCATCTTATATGCCTTACTCCACCCTCAACAACCCAAACACCCACCTTCCCTACAACTCAGGGCCTGGACTGTGCCCCATAAAAGACTTAAGAAGCTAGAGGTCTAATGCCCCCTCTCCCTCCAAACTTGCTGACCAGCCACATTATTCATCGGGTCTCACCTTCCCAAACAGTGGCTGGATCAACCCCAGAATTTCCAAATGCAGTTGTGCTGTGATTTCATTTGGAGATCTGTCATTCCTGGCTGTTTTGCACAATTCTACTAATCTGATCCTCCCACTTTGTGTGGCAGAGTTTTCCAGAGTTCCCCCAGAGAGTTATGAGGGAATCTGGATGAAGAAGACCTGCCAATCCTAGAAGTATGCACAAATGAATTTGCAGCACTCTAAGGGAGATAAGGACTCTTCCCTTTTCTTCTCTTAAACTTTGCATAACTGTCCATTTCTGCAAGCCAGCAAGCCATCACTGAGCAAGGAATGTGGAACTATGGTCCTCCCCACTTTTCCTTTCTGTGACCCCAAAGTCCCCCCTCCTTTTTTGACAGGGTCTTGCTCTGTTGCCAGGGCTAAAATGCAGTGGTGTCATCATAACTCATTGCACAGAATTCCTGGGCTCCAGAGATCCTCCTGCTTCAGCCTCCCAAGTAGCTGAGATGATAGAAGCAGGCCATTCATGACATCCAGCTAATTTTTCTTTTTCTTTCTTTCTTTTTGTTTTCTTTTTTCTTTTTTTCTTTTCTTTCTTCTTCTTCTTTTTTTTTTTTTAAGAGAGAGAGAGATGGGGTCTTGCTACGTTGCTAAGGCTGATTTTGAACTCCTGAGATCAAGAGATCCTCCTACCTCAACCTCCCACCCAAAGTGCTGGGATTGCAGGCTCAATCACCACTTACAACATTTCTTTTCACCAGACCCCAACATCCTAATCCCCCATCTGTCTGAGTACCAATTACACTCCTATTTCTTTCTTTTTTTTTTTGTTTTCTGGTGGGGAGTCTTTAAAAAAACTAAATATATGAAGCAATACATGACATTAACATCAGTATTTAAGGTACACATGCCCAGATTGTTTTTGTTGCAGTTGTCATTGTTGATTAGATGACGCTGGCCAGTTTGGAACCCACTACCTTCCGTGTATGTGTCTGGCTCCATAACCACTGTGCTACGGGCATTGAGCCTACTATATTTTTAAAGAATGGGTTTGTAAAATCAATGCCATGGATAAGAGTGAAGTGTGAAGGCCAGGCGCCGTGGCTAGCGCCTGTAACCCCAGCATTCTGAAAGGCAGAGGCCGGTGGAATAGAGCTCACAGGTTTGAGACCAGCCTGAGCCAGAGTGAGAGCCTGTCTCTAAAATAGTCAGGCCTTGTGGCAAGCACCTGTAGTTCCAGCTTCTCGGGAGACTGAGGCAAGAGGATCACCTGACCCAAGCGTTTGAAGTTGCTGTAAGCTGTGATGCCATAGGGCTCAACAGGGGCGACACAGTAAGACTCTCTCTCAAAAAAAAAAAAAAAGTCAGGAATGAACACGGAGGATTGGGAGGACGAACGCGAGCTGGAGCCTGTGCGCGACGAGATTATAGAGGAGAGCAGAGGCCAGATCTCCTAGGGGTCTTCCAGGTCCAAGAAAGGAGCATCCATTTTGTTTTAGAAATGATAGGGAACCATTAGCGGGTTTGGAGGAGGAGGCGACGGGAAAGGGGAGATGGGACTGGAAGCAAACTTTCCCACACGGTCCAGACGCGCGGACGCTAGAGACGCCCTTTATTTACCGCGAGCGAACTCGCTGGCTCACTCGGCACGCAGGAAGGGCAAGGTGACATCTTCACGCCCTCTCGCCTGGCATTGTGTCAGGCGCTCGCTATGTCATATTTGTGTTTCTGTTGCGAGCTCGTGGGTTGCGCGGTGACGCGTTCCCTGCACTTGCCGCGGTGGGTGGGTCGCAGCCGGCAGTTTGTGGAAGCACCACTGCAAGAGCGAAGCTCTGGGAGCGCGGTGGCGGTTTGGCAGGTTCTGGAGTCAACAAATAGACTCTGTGGTTAGGGCTGGTGGATATGGAGAGAAGGTGGCCGGTAGGCAGGCCAAGCCGTTGGGAGCACCTTATCCGTAAGTGCCTGAATACCTAGCGAGGACTTCAAGAGAGACAGGTGGTGTGGGCCGCACATCTTTGAGTTCCGATTTCTAATTCCTATTTTCTTTCTGCTCTTTGCAGACAGCCCGGAATAAAGAATCTTCGAGCCCGTGCGACGATGCTTCAACTTTAAGACTGCTCCCATCCCACCTGATTCTTCCCTGCTTTCTTAGTTACAAGTTACAAAATAGTGGGGTTTTTTTTTTTTTTTGCATTTTAAACAGCCGAAATTTTATTTTATAAACTAATAACAGCTACTAGAAAATGCTTTAGGAAAGTTGGCCTGAGAGCATACAACTTAATTTCTACCCCAAAAACGCATTTTTCAAAAGGGCTATGGGAGTTATCAGTTGACAAAAGCAGTAAAACAAATAGCATGATTAGACAAAATCATAAAAATCTTAAGTGCTCAATACAAGATAAATGTACCAGTTTTAAAGTTTCTGCATCCATTTTAAATAATTAGTCCTGGAGTACGGGGAGAAAAATTACGATGATTTAATCATACTTTGAAAAGAAAACTCACACTACAGCTAAAACAAATTTACAGTCCAGGTTATAGGAATCCAATTTACATGGCAAATTATTAAAATTAGCACACAGTTATGAGTGTCACACCAAGCTCATGATTAGGATAATAAGAAAATCCTGTTTGCAGCATTAATTACATGTAATCCCAGTTTCCAGGCACATAATTAGATCACACACCAGCAGAAAAAAGAGCAAATGCCCACCCAGTCCATCTCATTGACTTCCAGGGCCAGTCCTCTTTTCTCACAGGGGTGTAAGAGATGGGAATTAAGCAAAATAGTGCTTTTAAAAAAATATGAGGGGCCATTCCTGGTGGCTCACGCCTTTAATCCCAACACTCTGGGAGACTGAGGTGGGTGGATTGCCTGAGTTTACAAACCAGCCTCAGCTAGAGGGAGACCCAGTCTCTAAAAAAAGCCAGGTGTTGTGGCTGATGCCTATAGTCCTAGCTACTCAGGAGGCTGAGGCAAGAGAATCTCTTGAGCCCAGGAGTCTGAGGTTGCTGTGAGCTATGACATGACAGCACTCTACCAGGACAGACAAAGTGAGACTATGTCTCAAAAAAAAAAAAAACCTGCTTCTTTACATTGATCTGCTTTTCCCCTCCTCGAAATTCCCATTTCTATTTGCATTTCTACTTTCTTATAAAAAAAAAAATGAAAAAGACAAACACTGATTCTGCCTTTTCATTGGGTTGAAGTTTGGGGGAATGAGTGAGTACTCAGGCCTAAGTAAGCACTTCTTGGGAGCTTTGAAACTACTCGGGGTGTTGACCTTATTACAGCCATTCTGTGAACTAGGAAAGCTCAAAGGAGTTTACTTAAGTCAAGCTGTTGGCAAATAACAGAGCCAAAAAGCAATGAAAAAATAGACAAATTTATCCAGTCAATATTTTTTGAGCACCTATTATGGCAAGATGCCAGAGGTATAGAGTGTGTGTGTGTTCCCACAAAACACATTTTTAATGCTAATTCCATTGAAGGAAAGAAGACAACATTGTTTCCAAGACTCAACTTTAGAGTATCTTAACTTAGAGTATCTCAACTTTAGTATGTATCTTTTAGAGAGAGAAATGCTGCAATTGGGAGTATGACAACACATACCATTAGGATTTTAAAACATGTTCCCTTCTGAGATGATAAAATGTCAAAAACCAAGTCCTAAAATTGATGAAATGTTATTAAAGCAATGAATGCAAACTCCAGGGAGACCTCAGATTGATGACATCTTGCACACCTAACATTCAGTTGTTGACCTGACTCTCTTACCTTGAGAGTTTTGAAACATTTTGCCAATGACACCACAACTGATAGGTGGCTTACAGCCTCAGGCTGGCTCTGCTGCCCGATGGGCCTTCCATGGGTGGGCTCTCCAGCCTTCATGTCAGAGACCCCCAAGGTGAGGGTTCCAGAAGGCTGTGACTGCCACTGAAACTAAAGGTAACTCTGCACTTCTCTTCCAGAATAAGGTTGTGAGCACTTGATTCAAATTTCAGCTGGGGTGGGGAGATTCTCACATCCATGCTGCTTCATCACAGTTTGGAGCACTGAGCCTCTATCATTTATTTTCTGCAAGAGATGCAATTCACTACCAATTTTTAAGTGTACGATGCAGTGGCATTTAGTACACTCACGATGTTGTGTAATCATCTCTCTTAACTAGTACAATATTTTTATCAATTCCAAAGAAGTTCCCATTAAGTATACCTATTAACTCCTCCCTGCCTTTCTCCTCTGGCAACTACAAATCTCTTTTCGTCTCTATCAATTTACTTCTTCTGCATATTTCTTATAAAAGGAATCATACAATATGGGACCTTTCATGTCTGGCTTATTCTGTGTTACAGTATATATCAGTACTTCATCCCCTTTTATTGCTGAATCATATTCATTCCACTGCATGAATATACTGCAATTTATCTATTCATCTGGGGTTGGACATTGAGTACACCTTTCGCTACTTAGTGTGAACAAGGCTGTTATGAACACTCATGGGTAAGTATTTGTTCAAATACATGTTTTTAATTTTTTTCTTTTTTTGCTGCAGACTTATGGGTAGAATTGTTGAGTCATAAAATAATTTATGTTTAACTTTTTGAGGAACTGCCAAATTGTGTTCCATAGCAGCCACACCATTAAACATTCCTACCAGCAACTACAAAGATTCCAATATCCCTTCATCCTCACACTTGTTATTTTGTTGTTGTTGTTTAAAGCCATCCTAGTGGGTATTAAGTAGCATCTCACTGTTGTTTTGATTCAATTTTTTCTAATGGCCACTGATGTTAAGCATCATTTTTATGTCTACTGACCATTTGCCTATTTTTTTTTTTTTTAGGAAATGTCCATTCGAGTCCTTTGCCCATTTTAAAATTAGGTTTTTTCTTTTTACTAAGGTGTAAGAGTTCTTTGTATACTCTATTATCAGATATATTAATATGATTAACAAATATTTTTTCTCATTCTTTATGTTATCTTTTTACAGTCTTTTTTTTTTTTTTTTTTTTTGAGACAGAGTCTCAGTATGTCACCCTTGGTAGAGTGCTATGGCATCACTGCTCATAGCAATCTCAAACTCTTGGGCATAAGCGATTCTCTTGCCACAGCCTCCCAAGTAGCTGGATTACAGGTACCTGCCACATGCCTGGCTATTTTTAGGTTGTAGTTGGCCCCGGCTGGATTTGAACTCGCCAGCTCTGGTGTATGAGGCTGGCACCCTAGCCACAGACCTACAGGCACCAAGCCATCTTTTTACAGTCTTGATAGTGTCTTTTGATCCATAAAAGATTTTGAAGTCCAATTTATCAGTTTCCCCCTGTTTTCTTCTATGCCTTTTATACTTTTTTTTCTTTTAAATACATGTATTTTATTATTCTTCATTACATTATTCCCCCCACCGCCCAGTGTTAAGACAGAATTTATTTACAGAAAACACTAAAGCTCCTGGTAGAGGGAGAGAATTCAAGTTGGGGGAGAGAAGCTCTCTCCGTTTGCCTTTTATACTTTAAACCCCCTCAATTAAGTATCTGACCTATTTTGAATTTTGTGCACATAAGAGTGTAACTTCATTCTTTTGCATGTGAATAGTTGCCCCAGCATCATTTGTTAAAGGGATTTTCTATGCAAATATAAGATCATGTCATCTGTGAAAAGAGATAGTATTACTTGTTCTTTTCCAGCTTAGATGCCTTTTACTTCTTTTTCCTTTCTAATTGCTCTGGTTAGAACTTCCAGTACATTGCTTGTACAGTTTTTTAGAGAAGAAGCAAAAGCACACCCTCTTGACACCAAGGGGAAATATTTCAATCTTTCACTATTGTATGATGTTGGCTGTAGTTTTAATCTCCTTATTAGGCTGAAAAACTTATTTTCTACTTATTGTTTCTTGAACATTTTAATTGTAAAAGAGTGCCAGATTTTGTCAAATTCATTTTCTGCACTAATTGAGATGAGCACGTTTTTTTCTTCATTCTATTAATAAGGTGTATTATGTTGATTGATTTTCATAAGTTGAACTCCTTGTATTCCTGAAATTAATCTCACTTAAATATGGGATGTAATCCTTTTAATATGCTGCTGGATTTTGTTTGCTAGTATTTTGTTGAGAATTTTTCCATCTCTATTGATAAGGGTTAGTGATCTATAGTTTTCTTGTACTGTCTTTGTCTGGTTTTGTTATCAGGGTAATACAAACCTCACAAAATGACTTAGGAAATGTTCCCTCCTCCTTCATTTTTTTGGAAGAGATTCAAAAGAACCAGTGTTAATTGTTTTTTAAGCATTTGATATAATTCACTAGTGAAACCCTCTAGTCCTGAGCTTTTCCTTGCAGAGCTTTGACTACTGATTCAGTGTTCTACTTGTGATTAGTCTGTCAGGATTTTCTATTTTCCTGTAATCCTAGCACTCTGGGAGGCTGAGGCAAGTAGAATGCTTGAGCTCAGGAGTTGAAGACCAGCCTGAGCAAGAGCAAGACCTGGTCTCTAAAAATAGCCAGATGCTGTGGCTGGCACCTGTAGTCCCAGCTACTCCAGAGGCTGAAGCTGGAGAATTGTTTGAGTCCACGAGTCTGAGGTTGCTGTGAGCTATGATGATGCCCAGGGAACTTTACCTAAGGCAACAATGCGAGACTCTCTCTCTCTCTCTATCTCAAAGAAAAAAAAAAACAAAAGATTTTCTATTTTTTTTTCTAAGTCAGTTTTTGTAGTTTGTTTCTAGAAATATGTCCTGTTCATCTAGGTTATCTATTTTTGTGTGTGAGTGTTGCTCTTGCACATAATATTCTTTTATAATCATTTTTATTAACGTAAGATTGCTAGTGATGTCCTCATCATGCTGGGTTGAAGTCATGTTTTTCTCGCCCCTCCCCCAATAATTTATCTTAAAGTCATCTTTTTCCTTGACTCAGCGTTGGCTTGGTTGCTGTAAACTTTTGAGTGCTTTCCTGACTTCCCGCAAAGTCAATTCTGACCGTTGTTGCTTATTTTTCTGTGAAGGAGGGGGCCTTACTCGGCCACTTTCTCTGATTTTACCTCTATTTTTAGTTTGTTTTGTTTTAAAGTAGGATGGCCAAATGTCTCTGATGTGCCAAATTCCTTCTTCCAGCTATCTTCTGTGTCCGGCCTTCTCACTTTCTGGATACCTGGCCCTATTTCTCTGATCTCTAGCTCTCACACTTAGCTTTCCCTCCATTTTTTCTGCACCTGCAGAAGGCCCACTCTCCTTCTTTCCGCAGGCCATCTCTCCCACCCCGCACCATCCTGGACTTCTGCTTGAGAGATTGAGGGTTCTGTTTTCCCCCTTCCCCTGGCCAGTGGGCTCCCTTGCGGTGTGACACCGGGGGGAGTGCACAGGCGCCTACTACTTTAAGACCACTGGCAGGGGAGTCCGGCGCAGCTCATCTCCGCCGTCCCTTTACGCAGACCTGGGCGCTGAGCCTCCGCGCCTGCCTGGTTGAGTGCACGGAGCACAGGCACGCCGGGCCCCGGGCTTCAGGGAGTGGCTTGTACCGTGAACTAGGCCAGGATCCCAGAAGTACCTGCAGAGCAGGCCGCAGCGGCGTTGGGACAGCGGACTCCAGACATAGGCTGAGAAACTCTGCGCGGCTTTCACCTGTTTTTTTTTTTTTTTTTAGACAGAGTCTCACTTTGTCACCCTTGGTAGAGTGCTCTACTATCACAGCTCACAGCAACCTCAAACTCTTGGGCTCAAGCTATTCTCTTGCCTCGGCCTCCCAAGAAGCTGGGACTACAGGCGCCGGCCTCAGTGCCCAGCTATTTTTAGAGACCGGGTCTCTCTCTGGACCCCTTGAGCTCAGGCAATACACCCGGCTCGGCTTCCCAAGTGCTGGGTTACAGGCCTGAGCCACTGCGCACGGCCCTCGCCAGGTGTTTTGTTGTTGTTGTTGTTTGTTTGTTTTTAAGCAGGGGGCAAAGATGAATGAGAGGAACAGAAAACCGGGAGTGGCTCTTAGCGCAGCTGGACTAGGTCCTGAGGCTGGACGATGGGCTGCCGGACTGTGTTGTGCTCACGAGGTGGGGACTTTCTCTTAACAGACGAAACCTCCGAACTTGCAACCGAGACGTTTTCAAGCTCTCCTCAACCGAGCCCCAGGAGGGCGGCGAGGCCCAGGCGCGCCCAGGTGCCGCGACCTCGGAGCCCGCGGGGCAGGACAGGAGCCCTTCACTCCGCGGCCTGTCCGAGACTTAAACTGGCAGGGATCCTCCGTAGTCCGCACACCGGGCCACGGACCCCGGAGGAGGCCGGGCGGGAAGGCACTGACGTCAGCTGCTTTCAGATCGCGCGTGACTTATTTAAATAATCAAGTTCAAATAAAAGCGAATAAACATGTTTAAATGAATACGTTACTTCCTCCTTTTCTCTGTTTGAAATTTTCTTTGAGTACATTGCCTTATAACGCTTAAGTCTTTTTCCGATTCATAGTTGTATCTTCCCCATATAGCTGACATTATAATGAATTGTTGCCACAGTTCGGTCTGTAGACTATTGGATTTGAGAGACATGGTTCTCTAGGGGAAGAGAGGCTAAAACACAAGTCTGACCTAGCCTTCCGGGAGGCGGAGGAGGGCGGATCGTTGGAACTCAGGAGTTCCAGCCTGAGAAAGGGCAAGACACCGTCACTTTAAAAACACTAGCCTAGCCGGGCGCTGTGGCGGCGCCTGTAGTCCCAGCTCCTCGGGAAGTTTAGGCATAGGCGATCGCTGGAGCCCAGGAGTTTGAGGTTGCTGTGAGCTATGACAATAGATCGCCCAACAGAGGGTGACAAAGTGTAACTCCGTCTCAAAAAGAAAAAGAAGTAAGTCTGAGCACATTGTGCCTATATTTTGTGCCTATGGGTTATACTATTTGAGACTATTTAAGTTTTTGTCACTTTACTATCTTTAAGGCATTTCCCTAATCCCTGTCTCCGTTCAGATGGATAATGTAGCTGCCCCAAAACCTGTTTGCACTCATTATTAGAAAAAGGTATGTGTAATTTGGAGGGAAGTAATGTGAAGAGTTCTAACTCTGTAAGTAATCTTCTCATTCCTAAGTCATTCAAGAAATAATCATTGAGCACCTCGTGTGTGTCAGGCACTGTTCTAGGTAATAGGATTAAAGGATTCACCACCCAGCTTAAAGGGAAAATAAAAACGAAAGTAGAAAATATTGGTGATTTTCATAAATCTTTCAATGTTCTGTTCTACCTCCTACCTTCTAGCAGTCTTCCTTGTGTCATGGAGAAAAATCTATTAACAAATTAAGCCCTTTCTCCCCCTTAACTAAAGTGAAACTTCTTAATTTGATAAGGATTGCCCAAACTATTGGAGGAAAAAAAATAGCTCTACCCAGAAGACACTAGTGATAAGTATTTTTTTTTCTTTATAGATGTGAGGAGAGACAGAAAGAGAAGTTGTACTATTCTCATTATAAATTATTTAATAAAGTGATTTTTATTGTTGTTAAAGACTTGTGTGAGAAAAGTTGTTACAGATGAGATTTGAGGTTAGCAAGCCAGGAAGTAAATTTTAGGATCCTTGTATCTATCAACTTCTAAATCACCAACCCTGATTAACTGCTATATGCTTTAAAAACTATTTTAATATGTAAAAATATTTATTACTTTCCATCCTTTCAGGCTTTAAAAAGATATAAATTGTAAGTCAAAACAGATATGGCCATAGAAACCAAGAATTTTGAAGATGGGGAAATGAGAAAATAAGTTTTCACAAAGCCAAAAAATATTGAACATGTTTTTCTAAGCACCATTGAGATGCAATTGACGAAAGCAGCAAGGACAGAAGTGGAGTAAATGTATTTCTCCTTTTTGTTTGTTTCTCCTTGTTATGAAAAGTACCTCAGGAAGCAATTCTCAGGAAGGTAAGGTAATCCATTGGGTACCATCACAAGAACAAGGGTGGTGCAGGAAAGTGCAGTCAGAAAGTGACTCAAAACTGTAAGTTGCCAATCCATTCAATGGTAGATTTGCCTTTTATGCGGAAGAGCAGAATCAATACTTTCCAGGCCCAGTCCTATGTTAAGTAGATCAGTTACATATAAAGTAAAAAAAGAGAAGTCACGGTTTTAGTTGGAAATTAGTAATGTTCTGGTAAATTAGTTGAGGGAGGGGATGGAAGTGAGGCAAGAAAATTGCCTAAGCCCAAAGTTTGAAATACCCCTGGCTGCTCTTACAGGCAAATTTGACTAATTAATCTTTCTTTTTCTTTCTTTCTTTCTTTCATTTTCTTTCTTTTTGTCTTGTATAAAGATTTTCACATAGTGTGGAAAAGATGTGGATAAACATTATTGAAGGGAAGTAAATTTGTGTAACATCTATGGATAAAAATTAGCAGTATCTATGACAAATTTGAAGGGATATGCCTTTGACTCAGCAATTCCATCTCTAGAAATTTATCCTACAGATATATTTGCACATGTACAAAATGGCCCCTTTATAAGAATAGCCATTTATAAGAATAGTAGCTTTGTAGTAACCAATATATGAAATAATTTCAATGGTCACATATGGTGAGAGATTTAAATAAATTATGAGACATTCCTATAACTAACACAGAGCTATTAAAAAGAATTTGGTAGATTTAAGAAATATGTAATGATTTTGGTTTGTTTTTTTTTTTGGCCGAGGCTGGGTTTGAACCCACCGCTTCTGACATATGGGGCCGGCGTCCTACTCCTTTGAGCCACAGGTGCCACCCTAATGATGCTTAAGATATATTATTCTGTGAATAATATATATAAAATACTCCATGGCAAAACCTGTGGCTCAGTGAGTAGGGCACTGGCCCCATATACTGAGAGTGGCGGGTTCGAACCTGGCCCCAGCCAAACTGTAACAAAAAAATAGCCAGGTGTTGTGGTGGGCATCTGTAGTCCAAGCAACTTAGGAGGCTGAGGCAAAAGAATTGCCTAAGCCCAAGAGCTGGAGGTTGCTGTGAGCTGTGATGCGACAACACTCTACTGAGGGCGACAAAGTGAGACTTTGTCTCTAAAATAATAATAATAATAAATAATAAAATACACCAAATTAAATTTTAGAAACATTTGTATATGTGCTTGTATATACATTAAATATTTCTGGAAAGACACAAGAAGTTGTTGACTGTTGCCTCAAGGGAGTGTATGGAGGAAGATTTACTTTGTACTGAATACAATTTACTACAAGTTTTTAAAGTACATGGATTATCTAATAAAAATTAAGCAAGTAATAAAATAAGCAAAGCACTGGTTGAAGAATGGTTTTCTAGAACTGACAATAGTCTGTGGTAAGAATTGTGCGACTGTCAAATTGCACTAACAAGAAAAGAAAAAAAACACTTCAGGATAAGTGAGTCAGTGTCTTATCTATGCCTTAGTTTCCTCCTTTATAAAATGGATGCAAGGGTGACTACATTACAGAGTGATGCTTTTCTATTTTTCTTTCCTTTTTTTTTTTTTTTTTTTTTTGAGCCAGAGCCTCAAGCTGTCGCCCTGGGTAGAGTGTTGTGGCATTACAGCTCACAGCAACCTCCAATTCCTGGGCTCAAGCGAGTCTCCTGCCTCTGCCTCCCAAGTAGCTGGGACTACAGGCGCCCGCCACAACTCCCGGCTATTTTTATTTGGGTTGTAGCCATCATTGTTGGTTGGCGGGCCCAGGCTGGATTCGAACCCGCCAGCTCAGGTTTACATGGCTGGCGCCTTAGCCCGCTGAGCCACAGGCACCGAGCCTGCTTTCCTATTTTTCAAACTGCTTTCATAAATAAGACCTTTATAAGTTGTTTTTGTAACCCCCTAGTGCATCTCTATACCTATTTTTAAAATCAGGAAATAGATGTGAGAGATCACATACTTTGTTGAGGACACAAAAGCCTATTAGGCTTTCATTAGTGATATTGAGAGCTACACAATATTCCTTAACTAAGAGTTATTATTATACCCATTTTAGAAATAAGGAAGCTGAGGTTTGAAGAGATATCATAACTGGCTCAAATACATACATCTAGTGAATGTTGGAGCCAGTATTTTATTCCTTTTCTGGTTGGGAAAATAGAGACTATCCCCTTGGGATCTGACATTGCTCTAGACTGGCTAGTATAGATTCTTTGGCCTTTCTTATGAAGACATGTGAAATTAAAGCTATCACAACTAATTTCTTTAACTTCCCTCTCATCTCCACAATGCTTTATACTTTCTTGTCCTTAACTCAAACCTCTCTCACCTCTTAAACTTTTCAGTGTGTTCCCTTCTACTCCATAACCAGTTAACGTCCCATGGTCTCAATCTCTTCTCTGATGGTTTCTGCCTTCTTCTTGGTATGAACACAATCCAACTCTTCTTGGATATTGAATGTCCTTCTTCAAGACCTTGAATTTCCTATTGCCCTTTCAAGTGGAAGCTTATTTTTCTTTCTTGTGACTAACCCAGCTAAAGGTCAGGAGGTGAATTTGAGACACCCTTACCCTGGGCTTCCCATTGTCTCTTCTACAACAGATATGGATTGAATGGTGTCCCCCCCCCCCCACGCCCACCCCCCCCCCCAAAAATACATATGTTGAAGTTCAGTCCTTCAGTACTTCAGTGATCCTGTTTGGAAATGGGATCACTGCTGACATAATTAGCAAAGGTCATACTGAATTGGAGTGGACCCCTAATCAAATGTGATTAGTGTCCTTATATAAAGAGGAGATGTGGACACAGATACACACAGGAAGAAGACCATATGAAGATAAAGGCTGTTTTAGTCTATTTGGACTGGTATAACAGAAATACCACAGACTAGGTGGCTTAAACAACAGAAATTTAGTTCTCATGGTTTTGGAGACTGGGAAGTCCAAGATCAAGGCTCCGGCAGATTTAGTGTATGTGGGATCTTTGGTGATGGTCTGCTTCCTGCTTTACAGATGGCTCCTGTGCTGCTGTGTCCTAACATGACACAAGAGGTAAGAGTGCTCTCTGGAGTCTCTTTCATGAGGTCAGACAATTAAGTTTGCAAACTCACCCTAGTTACATTCAAAGTATTCCCCTTGGGAAACTATGTACTGACACCAGCACCTAGTCCACCCTTTAAAGCAATTTTGGAACTTTTTTTTCTCGATTAGCTGTCAGAGCTTGTAGAAAGCACTCCCCTTGGCCATCTGGTGATGTTAGTGATATTCAGCAATGGGGTACGTAGCACTTTTTCTAGGATGAGTTCACTTAATTGTCAGACTTTATATAACAGCACTTGTCCATTTATGAGGACCATACCTCATAATCTAATTACCTGTCTAAAGCCTCACTTTCTAACCATTCCATGAGGAGTTATGATTTCAATGCATGAATTTGGAGGTGGGGGGAGCTAACATTCAGTCCATAAACAAAAGCAGAGTTCTACAAGCCAAAGAACACCAAATTTCCAGCAAAACACCAGAATCTAGGAGAGAAGCATGGAAAAGATTTTTCCTCAGCACCCTCAGAAAGAAACAACCTTATCAATACCTTCATCTCAGATGTCTAGCCTCCACAACTTAGAGGCAACACAATTTTATTATTTAAGCCATTCAGTTTGCCATACTTTGACAGAAGCCCTAGCAAAGTGATACACCCACCCTCTGGTAAAAACTCTGTTTCATTTTAAGGCACGAGCTATTCAACCCAGTTCTTCCTTCAGATCTCAGTTTAATGATTATTTCCTCCAATACTTCCTTGATCAGGATCTTTGATATAAACTCTCACAGAACCATTTTCCATTTTTTTCTAGAGTATTTACTTCTCTCAGTTTACAATTCTACAAAGGTTAGTGTTGTTTGATTAACATTTGGCCTCATCTTTAAACCCTCAACTCCATCACAGCAGCAAAACCTTCTGTTTTGCACACCATCCTATCCCCAGAGAAGATGCTCAGCAAATATTTGTTGGATGAATTTAAGCATTCTATTGCTTTAAAAGGTAATTCCTTTCTGAAAAATACATACCCTTTGGCAAATAATCCACCAAGTCTTATCAATCATATAATATTTAATATGTAATTAATGTCAGTTTTTTAGACACCGATTGATTTGTACAATATGGTTATGGTCAGAAAAATAAAAACTAACATGACATTTTAGTAGTTAAAATTCTCTTCTCAGCAAATACCACATAAAATTTAACCAATTTAAAATTCAAAATAAGACTTTAACTGCCAACAAGGTCAGACTAGTTGTAGATAGCAGCTGAATATCAAGCTCATTTCCATTTACTATATTGTACCCAAATTTTAAATATGGCTCAATGATGAGAACTGGTAACAAAACTGCATGTTTAACACCCATGACTACTGAATTGGAGTTTAAAATTTGCTGTGGTCAATTAATTAAAAAAATACAAATCAAATAACAAGGCCCCCAAAAAGTTTTTTTTCAATCAATTTCCTGGCTTGGTGCCTGCAGCACAGTGGTTATGGTGCCAGCCACATACACTGAGGCTGGTGAGTTCAAACCCAGCCCAGGCCAGCTAAACAACAATGACAACTGCAACAAAAAATAACCGGGTGCTGTGGCAGGTGCTGTAGTTCTAGCTACTTGGGAGGCTGACACAGAAAATTGCTTGAGCCCAAGAGTTTGAGTTTGCTGTGAGCTGTGACACCACCGCACTCTACTGAGGGCAATGTAGTGAGACTCTTTCTCAAACAAACAAACAAAAAAATTCTTGACCTTAACTAAACTTTAAACATCAACAAGGCAAGGAAAAATATTATTACACAAAAAGGTCTCTATCTTTCAACAATTTGGCTTTTTGTGTTAAAAATTTCCTTGCATAAAATAGTATTTTATAGTCATAGGCATTGAATGTTTTATTTTTTGACATTCCTACAACTCTCTCTGGAGCTGGGTTAGTCTCCTCTTGTTTCTCATTGTTATGTTCAGAATATATTTCCTCCTTTCTAAACTCCACCAGCCACCTCCATTCTGTATTTCACTTCCATTTCTCAGAGATTTTAGCTCTTGGGTTCAGTCACACTCTCTGTAATCTATAGATTCTGTAGCTCTTGGGTTCAGTCACACTATCTGTAATTTACTTCTATAATAGATTATAGAAGTGACTGAACATCTTATGGTTTCTCACTTCCTCAAGGTCCTCTCCTCTGACTAATTTGCCCTCCATCCTCTTCAACTCTGTGAACACACATGTATCTTGTCATCACTACTTAATGCAGTGGTTCTCAACCTTCCTCATGCCACTACCCTTTAATACAGTTCCTCTTGTTGTGTTGACCCCCAACCATAAAATTATTTTCATTGCTACTTCATAACTGTAATTTTGCTACTGTTATGAATCGTAATGTAAATATCTGATATGCAGGATAGTCTTAGGTGACCCCTGTGAAAGGGTTGTTCAACCCCCAAAGGGGTCGCGACCCACAGATTGAGAACCACTGACTTAATGCAACTGTATATCTTCCATAATCTCAATTTCATTCATCATACTCTCAAACCATCACCTCTTCTATTGTTAGTTCATGCTTTTTCTACCCAATCTTGACCTCTTATGTCTGGTTCTACTATCTTTTCACATTCACTCTCTAGATGTAATTACTCCCCATTTTACCCTGCAAAAATGCATATGATCACACTGTCAATTACTATCCAAGTATAGTAATCACTCCTTTGCATACACCCTTGAGTCTCACTTCATTGTATATTTGGCAAAAGAAAACCCTGGTTAAATCCAATTCTCTTGCTAATCCATACCTGAACCCAGGGCCACAAATGTGGTTTACAAAAACTTCTTAACCCCACTTCACCTGCAAGTTACTATCTGTTTCTTTACTCCTTTTAGAGGAAAAAGAATCATAATAATCTCTAAAAAAGAAGTCTAAATGTTTATGAATGATATTAGATGATGTTTCAGAGTTACTTCAAAATAATCTGGCAGGATGGATACAGAAGGAGTGGGGAAATAAATGAACAAGGTTGGCTATCAGTTAAAAGTGATTAAATATGGATATTGGATATATAGGATTGGTTTGTACAATGTGGTTATGGGGTTCCATTTTTGTTAACCTCTCTATTGTTATACAGTTCAAAATTTTAATAATAATTCTCTCTCTCTTTTTGGGGGGGACAGATCCTCGCTCTGTTGTCTAAGCTAGAATGCCATGATATCGGCCAAACCCACAGCAACCTCAAACTCCTGGACTCAAGCAATCCTCCTGCCTCAGCCTCCCAAGTAGCTGAGAGTATGGGTGCCTACCATAACACCCAGCTAATTTTTCTATTTTTACTAGAGACAAGGTCTCACTCTTGCTCAGGCTGGTCTCAAACTTTTGAGCTCAAAGAATGCCTCCCCATTCCAGCCTCTCAGAGAGCTAGGAGTACAGGCATCAGCCACTGCACTTGGCATTTAATAATTCTTATTTGTAAAAAGTGTCTGTAATTACTTTTTCCAATTCTTCTCCTCCCTTTCAGCTCTAAATCTGCTGTGATCAGCCTTTTGCTTTCAACACTGTGCTGTTCATCCTAGTCACAATGATCTTCACATTGCTAAATTCAGGGATCAATTCTTAGTCCTCACCTTTGCCTATCAGCAGCATTTGAACAATCATCATTTCCTATGTCACTCCTTGTGATCACCTCGTCTAACCGTCTTCGAGTGGAATCTACGGCAGGCATCGCAGTCCCATCGTCTTCCATTTTCCTGATAGTTTCTCCTTTCTATTCTCTTTGCTGATTTGTCCTGCCCTCCTTAACCTCCTGGCATGTAGTACTCAGGGTAAACCGTGCTGTCTTCTCTGCACAGCATTCATTGGTGATCTCTTTCAGTCTTATGTCATCTTATGGCTGAAAATGCCTTCTTTATGTGGACCACTCACAAATTTATATCTGTAGCTGAGACCTCTCTCCTGAATTCAAGACTTTTATATCCAACTGCCAACTTGATACCTCCACTTGGATATTAATTAAATAGGCATCCAAAACTCAACATAGCTGAATGCCTTGTCTTCCTCCTAAAAACCTGTTCCACCCAAAGCGTTGTTCATTCAGGTAGTCGCAACATGTTTCCAGTTGTTTAGATTAAAAGTCTTAGATTATTCTTGATTTCTTTTTTTCTCCTCCTTATAACCTGCATTTCAACCTTTGGTAAATTCTATTGCTCCACTTTCAAAATATTTCTAGAATCTGACCTTTTCTTATCACCTTGACTTCTATCATCTGAGTCTGGGTCTTACTCTATTTCTCACCCAAATGCTAAAGTATCTTCTGTATTTATTTCCTTGGGCTGCCATAACCAAGTAACATAAACTGAGTGGCTTGAAATGACAATTTTTTTTTCCCTCACAGTTATAGAGGCTAGAAATCAAAAATCAGGGTGTTGACAGGGCCATGCTCTCTTTGAAGGATCTAGAGGAGATACAGATTCTTCTTTTCTAGATCCTAATGTTTCTAATGTCAGCAACACTGGGGATTTCTTGGCTGGTAGATACACCATTCCAATATCTGTGTCCATCTTCACCTGGACTTTTCTCCTTTGTCTATGTCCAAATTTCACACTTCGTATCAGGAAAACAATCACTGAATTAGGATTCACCCTAATCCAATATGACCTTATTTGGACTTCATTATATCTGTAAAGAACCTATTTCCAAATGAAGTTACCTCCACAGGTTCCAGGTGGATATGCATTTTGTAGGGAAGTTATGCAACTCAGCATAATCTCCTAACTAGGAGGGTCTCTACTTTTTCATTCTTCTCTTACAGTATATTCTCAACATATATTTGGAGGAGATAGAAAGGTCTCTCTTTATTTTTAAAGCAAGTCAAATTACATCACTCCTCTACATGTCTATTTCAGCCTAAGAATAAAGTCCCCAAATCATATATTCAAATATTCTATTCATAGGTACTTACCCAAGAAAACCAAAAAATACATACACTCAAAAACTTGTACATGAATGTTAATAATAGCATTATTTGTAATAGTCAAAGAGAGTGGAAACAATCCAAATGACAAATGAATAAACCAAATGTGGTACAGCTGTAAAACAGAATATTATTCATCCCTAAAATGCAACAAAGTACTAATACATGAACAATGAAGGAATCTTTTTTTTTTTTTAAGACAAGCCTCACTATGTTACTCTTGGTAGAGTGCTGTGTCGTCACAGCTCACAGCAACCTCAAACTCATGGGCTTAAATGATTCTCTTGCCTCAGCCTCCCAACTAGCTGGGACTACAGGCACCTGACACAATGCCCGGCTATTTTTTTGTTGCAGTTCTTATTGTTGTTTAGCAGGCCTGGGCCAGGTTCGAATGCGCCAGCCTGGGCATATGTGGTTAGTGCCCTACCCACTGAGCCATGGGTGCTGCCAGCAATGAAGGAATCTTGAAAAACATTTGTCAAGTGGAAGAAGCCAGGCACAAAAGGCCACATACAATGTAACTGATTTTTTTTATTTTTTGCAACAGAGCCTCAAGCTGTCACCCTGGATAGAGTGCTGTGCCATTACAGCTCACAGCAACCTCCAATTCCTGGGCTCAAGCGAGTCTCCTGCCTTCGCCTCCCAAGTAGCTGGGACTACAGGCGCCTATCCCAATGCCTGGCCATTCTTTTTTTTTTTTTTTGGTTGCAGCCATCATTGTTGTTTGGCGGGCCGGGCTGGATTCGAACCCACCAGCTCAGATGTACGTGGCTGGTGCCTTAGCCTGTTGAATCACAGGCGCCGAGCCATAGCTGTTTTTATATAAATGTCCAAAATAGGCAACTTAATGGAGATAGTAAGTAAATTAGTAGTTTCCAGGGACTGGGGAAGGAGGAATTAAGAAGAAGTTGCTAATAGATATCGGAATTTTTGGCAAGGAGGTGGGTGACAAAAATACTCTGGAGTTAGATTGTGATGATGGTAGCACCACTATGTAAATATACTATAAACAACTAAAGTGTATGCTTTATAACTGTGAACTTTATGGTTTGTGAATTATATCTCTGTTCTTAAAAATTATACAAATTGGGACCACCCGACCCTGCCATTGCCATACTCTAAAGAACTGGAAAAAATAGTACTTCATTTTATATGGAATCAGAAAAAACATCAAATAGCAAATACATTACTCAGAAATAAGAACAAATCAGGAGGTATCACGTTACCAGACTTCAGGCTATACTATAAATCTATAGTGATCAAAACAGCATGGTGCTGGCACAAAAATAGAGTGGTAGATTTATAGAAAAGAATAAAGAACCAAGAGATGAACCCAATCCTTACTGTCATTTCATCTTCAACA
>CAUYON010204970.1:0-27450 GCA_963573935.1 Arctocebus calabarensis | reverse complement strand
CCTACTATGAAGCTAATTTATAGCTGTCATATGAATGGTATAACCCAACTATAACACAAGAATATAGGGAAAGGGGCAAGGGTAGGGAGGGGAGAAGGGAGGTTGGGGCGGAGGGAGGGTAATTGGTGGGGCCACACCTACGGTGCATCTTAGAAGGGTACAGGCGAACCTTGCTAAATACAGAATACAAATGTCTTCATATAATAACAGAGAAATTGCCAGGAAGGCTATGTTAATCAGTTTGATGAAAATAGTTAAGATTGTATATGAAACCAACACATTGTACCCTTTGATTGCACTATTGTACACAGCTATGATTTAATGATAAAGATAATAAAAAAAAGAAAAATAGAAGTAAAATAAGAATGATTTGTCAAGAACCCACTATATTGTGTGTCAGAGACCATACTGGATGTGTGATATACATGATTTCTTTCACTCCTCACAATGATGCTTTGACTTTGGCATAATTATTCCCATATCATGAATGAGGAAAACAAAGTTAGAGATGTTATCTACCTTGTCCAAGGTAATAAAAAGAAAATCCTTCACACACTCTTCCCCTGCCCATCCTTTACCGTCAGCATCTTGAAGGTATCAACCTTTTAGCAAGTTTAGGAGGGTCTCAGGTGTTACCCTCATCAACAGCCTTTGTGCAAGACTAGAGGTATGCTTAGCTAAAAAGAGATAACAAATGGAGATTTGTGATGTACTTTTTAAACCCATAATCATGTTTATCATGTGGCTTACATAGTGTTTTTATAATGCATACACACACATACACAAACTTATGTGTTTGTGAGCATATGTTTATTTATATTTGACAATCATTTTAGGTTCAGTTACACTTGTGACATACAGCCTAGAAGGGTCATCTCTCACTTGGTCAATTTGTTTCAAAATAAACCAGGAAAACATCTGCTCACTCATACCTAGTTACTTAGTTTTATACACTGTGTTGTTACATTACATAGAACTTTTAAGCATTCTGTTAAGAGTCTGTAGTAATTCATCATTTACACCTTCCAACACCCTGGGCTACAGAGATGCCACTAATCATTACATCTTGAATTTCCTGTTGTTCTCTTGAGGAACTTTATACCTTTATAGATACCACACCAATCTTGCAAATGCCTTCAAAACAGTCCTGGGGCTGAAAATTTCTTATTGACCTACAGAATACATTGGAGATTTCCTATTGTTCCCTGTGAATTGAATTAGGAGATGTCAGTGGTGTTTACCACAAACAGACCTGGGTAAAAAGGGGCTTCATTTCACAGGTGGTGACTGAACAACTGAACCATAGCAGAAGTCTCCATTAAAATTGAGGTCTCCTGGTGCTGAAGAAAATTGTCAATAATAATAAAAGTTGCCACCATTATTGAGTGCTTAACTGTATGAAGGGTTGCGCTAAATAGAAGGTACAGTGGCTGGTTAGGGGTGCCACTCCCCTTTCTCATGCTCCCAGATACCCACTGTAGGTACTCATCTACCCAAGAACACCTCATTCACTGGGTTGTCTCTTGTCATGCAGGGCTATTTTTTACAATGGGCATAGGAATCCCTTGGGAACTGGTTCAAAATAAAAGTTCCTGGGACTCACCTAGTGGTTCACTTTTAGTAGCTCTGAACTTGTACTTCAAATGATCAGTCCTTCTGATGCCATCTAACATCGGCATCATGGGGCTATTCTTTGATAGTCACTGACTTAGTAAATTCAGATTTGCCCTTCATTCACTCCTTAAACATTATTGAGAGATTAACATAATGAAGAATCTTATTTCTATGATGCTTTTACAGTTTGAAAATCACTCTCATTAGCACCCACATTTGAAGTACATAGTGGCCATCTAAACGCCATCAGGCAGGTGTGGGGGCAGATGTGGCAGAGAGCAGGGGACACTCCTCTTCTGCTCTTTCCTGCCAGTAGGACCCTGACTTGTTGAGAGGTTGGTCTGGAGATTCCTCAATGCTTGAGAACATGAGCCCCTATCCCATCCTCAGGGGAAGATTTACAATTGGTCCAAATTAATTACTTTTGGTAATTGATTGGCTATGGATGAGCATGTTCTAGCTAATGAGACATAAAAAGAACTGTGCTGGGGGAGAATTTCCCTGCCTGAATTAAAAAACAAATTCTGAAAGAAGAGACCTCTGCTGCTTCTTTCTCTCTAGAACTTACAAATGAATAGTGATCTTGTGACTTTCAAACAACAAGCATAAGAATGAAAGCTTACATGCTAAATAAATACAGTGGGACTGAGAGAGAAAGAGCTGAGGTCCCCAACAATATTATTGAACTTTAGGAAAAAAAATATCAGCAACTGCACAATGCTGAACCTGTTTTGTTTTTTTTTTAGAGACAGAGTCTTACTTTATCCCCCTTGGTAGAGTACTGTGGCGTCACAGCTCACAGTGACCTCCAACTCCTGGGCTTAGGCAATTCTCTTGTCTCAGCCTCCCGAGTAGCTGGGCCACAGTGCCCAGCTATTTTTTTGTTGTTGTTGCAGTTTGGTTGGGGCCGGGTTTGAACCCGTCACCCTCAGTATATGGGGCTGAGCCACAGGCACTACCCAATGCTGAACTTGTGTTTAAGTGAGAAAAATGAATCTCTTTTTGTTTGGGTCACTGTAAATTGGACTTTTTCTGTTACCTTCAGCTAAAAGCATTCCTAACTGATACAGAGGTGTTATAATTATTAAAATCCTTGTTTTGTGGCAAAAAGACTCAGAGAAGTTAATCGCTCAAAATCTCTCAGCAAGTAAACAGTGAATTCTTGACTTAAACTCAGATTAACTGCGAGACTCCAAATCCTGAGCCATCCACCCAGCAGCGTCCCTCTATAGGGAAGGCATTTTAGTGACTGCCTTGCCAGAGGAGTGAAAGGGCTTAGCAAGTGGGGAGTGGGGTCTAGACTTTTTATCTCACTTAAACCCTAAGAATTCTTCTCATCTATTTTCTAAATTGGGATTTCATGTAAGATATAATTTAAAGAAAGAGTTTGGATGACTGAGAAAATAGTTTGAAATTCAACAGCATTATGCCATGCTGTCTTCTTTTTATATGGAAGGCATCATAGGTGCTAAGAACACAATTCGTGATTATTCTGAGCGTGTTTGTTGCCCTGTTGATGAGATCAGACACATACACATACAGCATGCCTCGTTTTATTGCACCTTGCTTTACTGCACTTCACAACCATTGCGCTTTTTACAAATTGAAGATAATGTGCCAGCCCAGAATACAGCAAGTCTTTGGGGACCGTTTTTCCAATAGTATGTGCTTAGTTCTTGTCTCTGTGTCACATTATGGTAATTTTCATAATATTTCAAACTTTTTCATTATTACTGAGTCTGTAATGGTGATCTGTGATCAGGGATCTTTGATGTCACTATTTTAATTATTTGGGGGCACCATGAACTGCATCCATATAAGACAGTGAACTTCATCATAAATGTTGTATGTGTTCTAATGATTCCATTGACTGGCTGTTCCCCCATCTCTCTATGTCTCTTCCTATCACTCTCCACCCCTGGGGCGTCCCTATTCCCTGAGATACAACAATACTGAAATTAGGCCAATTAATACATAACCGTACAAAGGCCTTGAAGTATTCAAATGAAAGAGAGAGGAACACATTTCTCTATTTAAATCAAAAGCTAGAAATGACTTAGATTAATGAGGAAGTCATATTAAAAGCCACGATAGTCCAAAAGCTAGGCATTTTGTGCCAAATAGTTAGCCAAGTCATAAATGCAAATGAAAAGTTCTTGAAGGGAAATTAAAAGTGCTACCTCAGTGAACATGCAAATGATGAGCAAGTGAAACAGCCTTATTTCTGATATGGAGAAAGTTTTAGTGGTCTAGAGGATCAAACTAGTCACAATATTCCCCCAAACCAAAACTTAATCCCAAGCCCTAACTCTCTTTAATTCTAGGAAAACTGAGAGAGGTGTTAAAGCCACAGAAAAAAAGTTGGAAGCTAGCAGAGGTTGTTTCATGAGATTTAAGGAAAGAAGCCATCTCTATAACATAAAAGTGAGAGGAAAAACATTAACTGCTAATGTAGAAACTACAGAAAATTATCCAGAAGATCAAGTTAAGATAGCTGATGAAGGTGGTTACACTAAACAACAGATTTTCAACATAGATGAAACAGCTTTCTGTTGGAAGAAGATGCCATCTAGGACTTTCATAGCTAGAGAGAAGTTTATAGTGCCTGGCTTCAAAGTTCCGAAGGACAAACTGACTATTGTTAGGGGCTAATGCAGCTGATTAAGCTGCACTCTCTGCTCATTTACTTTTATGAACTTCCTAAGGCCTTTAAGAATTACGCTAAGTCTATTTAGCCTGTGCTCTATAAATGCAACAATAAACCCTGGATGACAGTACATCTGTCTACAGCATGATTTATTGAATATTTTTAAGCCCATTGTTGAGACCTACCCTTCAGAAAAAAAAAAAAAAAAGATGCCTTCAAAATATCTGCTGCTTCTTGACAACATGCCTGGTCACCCAAGAGCTCTGATGAAGATGTACCAGGAGATGATCGCTGTTTTCATGCCCAATAGCACAACATCCATTCTACGGCCCATGGGTCAAGAAGTAATTTCAACTTCCAAGTCTTATTATTTAAGAAATACATTTTGTTAGGCTATAGCTGCCATAAATAGTGATTCCTCTGATGTATCTGGATGGAGAAAACTGAAAGTATACTGAATAATATTCACCATTCTCGATGCCATTAAGAACATTTGCAATTCATGAGAGGAGACTGAAAGATTTATCTCAACAAGAGTTTAGAAGAAGTGAATCCTATCCCTCCTGGGTGACTTTGAGAGGTTTATGACTTAAGTGGAGAGAGTAACTGCAGATGTGGTAGAAATGGCAAGATAACTAATATTAGAAGTAGAGCCTGAAGATGTGTCTGAATTGCTTCAACCTCATGATCAAACTGGAACAGATGAGGACTCGTTTCCTGGGGATGAGCAAAAAAAGTGGTTTCTTGAGATGTAATCTACTCCTGGTGAAGATGCTGTGAACATTGCATCTTTGCTATTGAAATAATAAAGGACTTAGAATATTACATGAACTTAGTTGATAAAGCAGCAGCAAGGTTTAAGAGGATAGACTCTAATTTTGAAAGAAGTTCTACTATGGGTAAAATGCTACCAAATAGATCACATGCTACAAAGAAATCTTTCATGAAAGGAAGTTAATTGATGGGGCAAATTTTATTATTGTCCTTTTTAAAGAAATTGACACAGCCACCATCCCAGCCTACAGCAATCACCACACTGATCAATCAGCTGTCATCAACATCATATGAAAACCTCCCATCTGAAGGCTCAGATGATCATTAGAATGTTTTAGCAATAATGTATTTTATTTTATTTTTGAGACAAAGCCTCAAAGGTGACAGGCTTTTGACAGAGCCTCTGTCACCCTGGATAGAGTCCCGTGGCATCACCACTCACAGCAATCTCCAATTCCTGGGTTCATGTGAGTCTCTTACCTCTGCCTTCCAAGTAGCTGGGACTACAGGCGCCCGCCACAATGCCCGGTCATTCTTTGGTTGCAGCTGTCATTGTTGTTTGGTGGGTCCAGGCTGGATTCGAACCTGCCAGCTCAGGTGTACGTGGCTGGCGCCTTAGCCACAGCGCCGAGCCGCAATAATGTATTTTAAAATCAAGGTATATACATTTTTTAAAGACCTAATGCTGTTATACACTTAATAAACTACAGTATGATGTGAACATGACTTTTATATGCACTAAGAAACCTAAAATTTGTGTGAATCTCCCTATTGTGATATCTGCTTAATTGTGGTGGTCTGGAATCAAACCTACAATATCTCTGAGGTATGCTTGTACCAAGTTGAAAAGCAATTCAAGGATTAAACTAAAGCCTTTTTAAAGCAATGGCTACTTTTTGCTACAATATGTCCTTGAAAACAGTGTCATAAAGCAAATCATTATAAAATTATTCCTCTTTTCCCCATAGGAATTATGTCATAAAAAGGGTTGTGCTCCTAACCAAAACTTAGGATTCAATTAATTATAAATATAGCTGATAACAAGGCACCAGAGCAAAATGTAACATCATTTGAAATAATAAAATGACGATCCAGCTCCTATAAAATGGAAATAAATATATTGAACATATTATAGCACATTTGGGCTTATGGCACAATCAAAGTAGTCATATAACACATAAACATAAAAATCTATACCGCAAATCTGACCTAAAACTAACATGATTACAATAAGCAGCCAAAAACATGTAATGAGTAATTTTAGTTGCTTATTTTATACCTCGGATGGATTTTTACAGTATTATTTAGATGCCCACGTCTCTTACACACGTCAAATACCCAAGGAAATTAGTACTTATTCACTCTCCTGGTTTAGATTGACTTTTACAGCAAACAGAAGCATTTCAAATATTTCATCCACTTGAAATACCGTAGAAAATGATGACTGCTGTTCAGAGAGCCACAATAGGATGTATGGTATTTTTCATATTGAAAAAATGTTTTAATATGAAAGCCTGGTATTGCTTTAGTTTATTCAAAGCTTTTCAAAGACTTCTACTTTGGCTTATGAAGATTAACTACTACTGGAATTGTTCTCATGTTATAAACGACAAGGAAACTGGAAATCTATATAAAATGATGGGTTCATGCCACTGAACAACAGATAGCACAAGACTGTGATCCTTGAAAGAAGGGAAACAAATGAGATAATCCTTGTAATTTTTCTAGATTATTGCTTTGAAGCATTTTCCAGGCTACAAAGCAGAGAGAGTAAAGCCAAATAGAGCACAATGTGACTGTGCTAAGTGGAGGGAAGAAAGAAAGGAAGGGGAAAGGTAGAGAGAGAAGAAGAAAGAGAGGGAGAGAGGCAGAGAGGGAAAAAGGGAGACAAAAAGAGTGGGGGGGCAGAGAGAAAGAGGGAGAGAGAGAGGGAGAATATTCAGAGGAGTTCCTTTGAGTCTTTGGCTGAGACTAAATTCATGCATCCATGAGGGAAAACTAAGCCAGGACAAGGAAAAATAGCACTATAAAGAATAGGCCAAGGCTATGAATATATTTCCCAACAAGCCAGTGTTGATAGATCTAGTAATTCATGGGTCATTCAGTAGAATCCTTAGCAGAGTCACACTTTAATAATAATAGGGTTAATTTAGTACCAGAATAAAGACTACTTTGATCCTGACGTAGTAAAATTGAAAGCAGTATTTGTAAAGATCAAAGTGATCTAAAAGATACTTCACTGCATCCCAGAACTAAAGTTAACACTCTTTAAGGGAATATAGCAAAATCTAACCCCAACAATGTAAAATCACAATGTCTTGTATTCAAGCAAAAGGTACTAGACATTCAAAGGAAAACAGAATATGATCTGTAATGAAGAGAAAAATCAGTCACTGGAAATAGAGCCATAAGTAACACAGATCACAGAATTAGTAGACAATTATTTTAAAACAACTTTCATAAACTTTATAAATATGCTTAATAAGGTCAAGCATGGGTCAACAAATCTTTTCTGTAGAGAGCTGGAGTATAAACATGTAAATATTTTAGGCTTTGAAGGTCATTATTTACTCAACTCTTCTGTTGTAGCATGAGAGCAGTCATGATAATATATTGGATATTGTTGTGTTCAAATAAAACTTTGCAAAAACAAGGGATAGAAGAGTAGCCTCCATAGTTTGTTGACTTCAATGCAAAGAAAGACATAAACATATCAAGAGAGAGAAATGAAAGATTCCTAAGATGGAAAATATACTGGACGGGACTAAAAGAAGATTAGACAATGTAGGGCAGTGGTTCATAACAGGGGACACTTTTTTAGTAGGAGAAATTTGGTAATGGCTGGACATGATTTTTATGGTTACAAATATGAGAAGGATGCTGCTAAGCATCTCATAATTCACAGGACAGATTTCCCCAACACAGAATTATCTAGCCCCAAATGTTAATAATGACAAGGTTATTCCTGCAGAGGAAAAGATCAGTAGACTTAAAGACAAAGCACTAGTGAGAGAGGATACCCGAGAAGGATGAGTTCTAGGAGAACAGGTCTTCTCATGGAGAGCACAAGGATATGCTTACAGGGTCCTCTCCATGGTTACTCAGCTCATAGGAATTTGTAAACTTAACTTCCTGGAACTTGGAAATTTCCAAGTTCTGTGAAACCCTGTAGTTCTACAGGGGCTGGACTAGCATCTCCTGCTTGATTCAAACTGGCCAATAAGAAGGGTACCTGTGGGGTAGAACTTTTTGACTGTTGATAAAAAGGGAAAGACCAAGGCAGTCAGGGAGCACGGCCATTTGGAATTCTTCTATGCCATAAGCTCCCGGCTGGTGAATAAAGCCCTTCCTCTTTTAAACGTGGTGTTTGGGTGCTCTTTCTCTCCATTGGGCCTTGTCTTCCTGTAACACTAGAAACTACCCAAAATGAAGCTTAGAGAAAAAAAGCTAAAAACCAATTAACAGAACTTCTGTAACAATATCAGTCTAATCTAACATATGTATATAACTAGAGTCCCAGAATTGAGGATAAGTATTTGAAGAAACAGTTGCAGAAAGATTTTCAAATCTGTTGATCCAACATGCTTAAAAAACTTCAACTTAAAGAAACGTAAAGAAAATTACATTAAGAACCATCATAATCCAAATGCTTAAAACTAATGCTTTAAAAAAATCTTTAAGGCATCCAGAGAAAAATAATAAAATTATATATAGGGGTACAAACATAAGAATCATACAGGTCAGAAAACAAAACAGCAATATTTTTAAAGTGATGAAAGAAAAAAAAATTGTCAACTTAGAATTCTGTATTCAACAAAAACATCTTTTAAAATGAAGAAAAATGAAGGTTTTTTTTTTTTGATAAACAGAGTCTTATAAGGATTTTCACATAAGAAAGGGAAGTTCTTCAGGCAGAAGGAAATGATTCAGCATGGAAAACTGCATCTACATAAGAGAAAGAAGAATGTAGGGCATGGGAACTATGTTGGTAAACAAAAAGGCCATTTTTAATCCCTTAAAACTATTTGACAGTGTACTGTGGAGATGATAACATACGTAGAATTAAAATGCATGGCAACCATAGCCCAAAAGCTGGGGGTGAGGATTGGAAATATGCTAATTTAAAGATCTTATACTATGCATACCGTAATATTATTTGAAGGTAGATTGTAAGAAGTTTAAGATGAATACTAACCCCCCTGTCCATAATATCCACCAAAATATATAGAAAAGAGAGAGAGCTAGTAAATCAGAGGTAGAACTAAAATGGAATCAAACAAAAATACTCAAGTAATCTGAGGCTCTTCATGGTCCCAGGTCTTCTGGACACCATATCAACAGATATTTTTCCTTCTTATTTAGAAAGCCATGAAAACATTACTACAGATCTCAGAAAAGAATCTCTCAAACCTCTGTGTTGACAAATTAGTTCCCATCATCTATTGTTTCTCTATGTTCAGCGAGTCATAGAAACAAAAGACACATACACATACAAGCACATCCCCTCAAGCTTTATCTAGATGGTGTATTTAATAAATATGCCTCAAAATATATGGACAATAATTTTCATACATGTATGGATGCTGTTGATACTGAGTTCCTCCACCAAAGGCTGGACAGGGATCTTCCATTCTCTAGGCCCAGGTAAGCTCAGAAATCAGACCCCCATCTCTTAGCAGAAATAGGCTGCCCTTTCTTTCCAGGCCACACCCTCTGGGCTCTAGCAAGGTCATGAACAAAGCAGCCTGAAACATTTTGGATGGTTTGACCTTGAGTAGAGAGCACAAATCTTAATCCCTTCACTGAGATAAAACCTATAAAGACCTTATTAATAATCTTGCCTCAGTGGTGGGACTGCATTCATTCATTAATGTACTCATTAACTTTGGAAAGCTATTTTTCCACCTACCAAGTTCTGGCCAAAATGTAATATATATACACCTAGACATAGACATAGGACCCATGTGGAGACGTCCAACTAGGGTTTTTTCCTTTGTCAAAAGCTCTGGTGCTTTTCACTCCTTCTGTATTCCTTTCTGTGAGATAATAGCCTATCTTACCACTGATTTGTGGTCCATGGGTTCATTCTTTGAATGCCCGAGACCAAGGACCTACTGAAGAAAGAAATTCCAGTCACACTATCATAATATAAATCTATTTTAAAGCATCATTTTTTAAAGCAATTAATATTTCTGATTAACAACTAACTTCTACCACATGGAAATCATTAAAAAGGGCTCCTAAATTTTAAGGAGCTAGGAACTGTGGAACCTTTGTGAGGGACCAAATGGCCTGGACTTCCAGGTTTGAACTCTTTGTAAGCAGCAAGCAATTGTTGATGGCTTCTCAGTGGGGTGCTATATGACAGTAGTTCTTTTGAGAGAGGATACCCAGGAAAAGTAAGATCAAAGAGAACAGAGGTCTTCTCAAGGAGACCAGGAGGATACCCCTGTGGGGTCCTCCCCATGGTGACTCAGTTCTTAGGAGTTTGTAGACTTACTGGGACCTGGAAACTTCTGCTTCTATAAAAGCCTGTGGTTCTGTAAAAGCCAGTGCCCAGTTCTCCAACTTGATTCAAACTAACCAGTGAGAAAGATACCTGTGGGCCAGAACTTTTTGACTAGAAATGAAAAAGAGAAAACGAAGCCATTAGGGGAGTGTGGCCATTCAATTTTTCTGTGCAGTCACTCCACCAGCTGAAATAAAACCCTTCCTCTTTTAATCACGGTGTTTGGGTGCTCGTTCTCTCCATTGGGCCTCATCTTCCTGCAATGTTTCCATAAGGCTTACATTTGGTGAAAATGAGTAGAAAAATCTCTAAAGAGTTTGTTCCCAGCCTCATTGACTAAAACTAAATCAAATGACCATAAATGAATCACCCAGTTGTTAACTTGGCTGGCAGACAGTTCTCTATTTGGACTATTGAAGGGACCAGACCACATATTTAATTTGTGTTAATACTTGATTGGATAAGCCGTTTGTTTTTATGATATTTTTAGTGGACATCTGTAATTGTGCGTGATGTGTGATTAGTATTTTTTTTTTGTTTTGGAGAAATGACACATCTCCACTTAACTTTTTTTCTGGTGGGGCTGTTAATAATTTAATAATTTCATCTCTTCTTTCCTTCCATGTGGGGAATGTGCATTTCTCTCATACATAATAGTTGGTTCATTGACCTAAGAATGGGCAATAATTTCTCTATGTGGGGAACAATAAGTGCTGTGGGAGGGAGGGGTGATTTTTTTCCTCTGGGATTATAAGCACGGAGAGCCATGTTTGACCGGAGTTTCTGGGGCCACCTTGCTAATAGAAGGAAATTCTTACTGATAATAGAAAAAAACAGAAGGTAAGCAGATTGAGGAACAGAGAAAAAGTTCTGATATCAGTGACTGAGCTCATGTTTAATTAATTAAAAACTATATATCAAGTACTTACTATGTATTTAGTACTATTGTTGGCCTTGGGAATATGAAAGTGAACAAACCCACAAAACACTTTTATTCTAGGAAATTCTTGAGCCCCTCCATAGACTCGAAGAATTAGGGCCGAATCTGAAGCCTGTTATCAGGTTTTTTAGTTACATGAGCCAATTAATCCTCCTTTTCCACTTAGATTAGTTGTTCTTTTATTTCTGTCATTTGAAAGAGTCCAGGCATATTCTCTGTTAATTCTTGTTTAAGATGCTATGGGGATGATTTCAAAAGATGATCCTGGTTTAAGACCAGAGCTCAGAATCTTCTCATCCTTTTGGGGTTAAAAAGACTATCAAATATAGATTAGCACTTTTGAAAGTGTGGCTCAGGGATCCCTGAGTGTTCCTGAGATCTTTTCAGGGGGTCTCCAAGGTTAAAAATATTTTCATAATAATTCTAAAACATCATTTGCCTTCTCTGCACACATTCTTTCATGAGTGTGTATTGCAGAGTTTCCTAGAGGCTACATGACTTCTATTAAGCCAGACATTAGAGAGATTTGCAAAAATATATAATAATGCCAGTCTTCCCACTAAATTTACTTTAGTTTTCATTAATATAGTTAGCTTTCATTAAATTAGGTTATTTATGTCAGAATGTTATATTTATTATTATTTATAAATAAATTACAGATAAATGTTTTTCATTATTATTATCTGTAAACAAATTAATAGATAAATGTTTTTTAAAATTTCCCAGTTTAATATCTAATATGATAAAATCAATAGATATAACTCACTTATGCACAAAACTCTTTGGAATTCTCAAGAATTTTTAAGCATGTAAAGGAAATCTGAGACAAAAATTTTGAGAACTGCAGACCTGGACCGATGTTGATTACTTGAGAAATCAATAAATACATTTTGTGGTGAAAATGAGCCATGGAGACACAGATTAAAGGAATGTCAGCTTCCTGGATTTATAAGCCCACTATAAGTTCATGAATATAATATTTCTCTCTTCTATCCTTCCAAACAAAAGTACCTAGTTCAAATTGCATTGGCATAAAACTAACTGCAGCAATTGCTTTGGTATTAATGGCACAGACCAATCTGTCTTGGAAGTAGCCAGTCATAAAGAGGCTTGAGAGGGTTAAGATGACGCTGTGCAGCTTTCCCAAAGGAAGCCACTTTTATTGGAAAACTGAGTGATGGAGCAGGCACCTGGTCAACAAGATAATGCAAAGATGGGTTTTCAGATTTACCTCACATCTGCAGATGTGTTGGGCTAACCTGAGGAATTAGCCAAATCAGTGGTTGCCAGCCACTGTCTTGGGCCAAACTTCTTAAATTGCACCTAGAGCTCCTAATTTGGCAGTTATGTAGAAGAACTAGAGGTGTCAACAGTAATATCCACTAAGTAAGCAACAGGTAGTCTTCAGATATTAGTTTTTATTAGCCCAATACTTTGAGAAGGGCCCTTTCACTTTTATTTTTAGATGTGTATTTCAACATATCCTTTCTCAGAAAGATAAAAATCACTGTCTCTATTCATCCCCAACTTCTTTTGATAGGCATGCTCCACCTCTGTGGTTATCCAATCCCTTCTCACTCTTTCCCAATCTTGAGCTTCCTTACAGTTCTCTTCATGATACCATCCTTTTTGTCACTGAGGTCCCCAATCTCAAATGATTGAATTCTGTTTTTTCCCTGAAAATTCCCACTCTTCTTCCCTGGCCCACATTGGTTTTCAACAAGTTGCAGATTCTTGCCAACTTTACTAGTTTTTCGTTGAGACTCCACAGCCCTGAATCATCTCATGCTGATTGAATCAAGATTATCTGCCTGCCAAAAGAAAATGAAACTTTTCTGAAGAACATCATCCACAGTTTCTGAAATTCAATAAAATATTACCAGGAATGATAGGAAACAGAGCCAGATGAGCCAGAGCCAAATGATCCAAAGCCAAGATAAAAAATAAAAACAAAACAAAACAAAACCTTCATGGCTAGTATTGGAGTATCAAGCACCAACTTTAAAATAATTACATGAAGAATATATTCAAGAAAATAGTTGAAAAATAAAGAATTTCATTACAAAGTGGAATTTATTTATAAAATAAAATGAAAATTCTATGAAAAACACAATAATCAAAATTAATAACTCAATAGATAGGTTTAGCAATAGATTGGAAATAGTGGAACAGAAAATCAGCAAACTGGAAGGGAGGTCAACAGGAAATAACCAGCTTCAATTTTAGGGAAAAGAAAAAAACAGAGGAAAAAATACACAAAAGAGTCCAAGAGATATGCAAGACACAATGAAAAGGTGTAAAATATAAGTGTAATGTGAAATCCTGGAAAGAATGAAAAAAAAGAGAAAAAGAGGCAGTATTTGAGGAAATCTTGGCTGAAAAATTTTCAAAATTGACACAAAAAAATCAAATTTATTTGTGATCCCCAAATAGAATAAGTATAAATAAAACTATACCTATTCACATCATAATAAAGCTTCTGAAAATCAACAATAAAAAGAAAATCTTTAAAATCGCCACATTACCTCCAAAGATGCAGCCACATAGCTGACAACAGACTTGAACAGAAGCAATGATGGCCAAAAGAGAACAGAGTAATGTATTTAAATTATTTACCCAGCCACGAATTATTTACCCAGTGAAAACATTCTTCGACAATGTAAGTGAAATAAGACATTTCAGACAAAATAGGTGAAAAGAATTTTTGCCAGCAGACCCTTACTATAAGAAATTTTAAAGCAAGCTGTTGAAGCAAATGGAGAATTTTCCCAAATGGAAACATAATAATGCAAGAAGGAAAAAAGGGCACTGGAAAGGGGAAATATCTAAATAAATTTTGACTAATTAACATAATAATCATTATGTCTTGATATATGTAAAATATTTATAACAGTAAAATATCTGATAATAAAAGAATAAAAGATAGGATGGCCGTGGTAATCTTAGGTTCTTTCCTTGTTCAGGACTGGCAAGCATACTAATTTAAATATTCTAATAATCTCTAGGGTAACCACTAACAGCATAGTAAAGGAATATATAACTATATTCTTAATAGGATACATAATTAAATAGGATACACAGTTAATAGAATACATAATTAAGTACTTTTAATTATATTACTAAAATACATCATTACATACTTTTCTACAAAGAATATTCTAGACCAAGATGGCTTTATCAGTATCAATATTCTTCCAAATATTTAAAAATGCAGTAAAGTCAATTTTCACACAAACTCTTAGCAAAAAATAGAATAACGAAGATTTTCCATTTTGTTTTATAAGGTTAGCGTAACTTTGTTAACAAAATCTGAGATGGCTACAAGAAGGAAAAATTCCAAGTTATTTTCTCTTCATGAACATATATGTTATAGTACTAAACTAAGTATTAGCAAATCAATATTTGTTATTTATGAATAAATAAAACATCACAAGTTGGGTTTATTCTACGATATAAGGTTGTTTTAATTCTCAAAATTCAATCAGTGTAATTCACTACAATAGCAAAAAAGAATAAGCCAGCATACCATGATGTAGCTAGATATGGAAAAAGCATTTTTCAGTACATGAGGAGTAGAAATTGTGGCAAAGAGTATTTTCCCCAAATAGCTACAGCTATATTTCTGTTCCCTCATGTTTTTCCAGAACTTGCAGAACTCTGTGACTACCTTGTTGGGTAGAATGCAGAGTCAGTGGTGGTGAATGCCTTTCAAGGTTAGACCATAGAGGATAATACAGTTTCCACTGAGCACTTGCACTGGGTGCTCACCTGGGGAACCCCCTGGTCATGGTGGGAGACAGAGTGCATGCACCCGTATGGAGAGGTTGTGTGGAGAAGCTGCCAGCCAACTGCTGTGTGAATAAAGAAGCTTTCAGCTAACTCCATCTTCCTAACCTCAAGTTTGTCAGTGGAGGCCCCACATACTGTGAAGGAGGGACAAGCCTTTCCAACTATCTCCTCACAGAATCTGTGATATAGTAAATGGCTGTACTTTGCCATTAGGTTTGTGGATAATTTGTAATGCCACCATAGGAACTGACATAGACAGAATCTTCCTCAATATTATAAATGTTATCTCTGCAAATCCCACAGCTGACACCATACCTAATGATGAAATATTGAAAGCTTTCCCCTTTAAGACAATGATGCTGGTTATCACCACTTATAATAAGTATTTTACTACTTTTCTTAGCCAATACAATAAGGCAAGAAAAAGAAATAAAAAGACAATATTTGACAAAGGAAAAAATAAGACTGTCAACTTTGGAAGATAACATGATAGAATATCCAAAAGAATCTATAAACTTTTAAAATTACTAAGAGAATTTAATATGGTTTGCAAATATATAGCCAATACTGTACACAACAACAATTGTATTTTTAGATACTAGCCACAAAAACAGATTTTTTGAAAAGAACTTTTGCAAAAGCACTTAAAAATCACATAGGAATCATTCTAAAGAAATATGAGTATTGGCAGGAACACACAGAAAACTAATAAAGATTACTGAGAGAAATGAAAGAAGCTTTAAATAAATGGAAGTCTTTAACATGCTAAGGGATTAGAAGACTCACTGCTGTAATAATGTCAATTCTCCTCAAACTAATCTGTAGGTTCAATATAATCCCAATCAAAATTTCAACAGTCTGTATATTTGTGTGTATGTGTATAAATTCATGAGATGATTCTAAAATGCACATAGAAGTTGAAAGGGCTAAGCATGGCAAAGACAATCTTCAGGAAGAACAAAGTTAGAGCAATTATGGTACCAGGTATCAGGACATATTACAAAGCTACATTATTCAAAACAGAGTGGTACTGGAGCAAAACCAGACAAGTACATACCTACTTAATAGAATCCAGAAACAATATAACCACCTGATTTACAACAAAGATGCCATTGTAATGCAGTGGGGGAAAGGATAATCTTCTCAATATAGGGTGCTGGCTGAATGGTACCTCTCTCTGCAAAAATTAGCCTAGACTACTATTTCAAGCCATTCACAAAAACCCATTCCAAATGAATTATAGACCTAGGCATGAAAGGACAAAGCAATAAAGCTAAAAGATAAGATGGAAGAATATATTTATGACATTGAAGTAGTTAAAGATTTTTTTGAACAGGACACAAAAAGTATTAAGCATGAACAAAAGATTGGTAAGTTGGAGAAACTCCTCATCAAAAGACAAAAAAATAGGAAAAGGTATTTGCAATATTGACAATGCACACATCTTATAAATGACTTTTTGTACAGAACATATCAAGAACTTCCAAGATCAATAAGAACAATACAAACAATACAACAGCAATAAAAAATGGCAAAAGATTTGCTTAGGCCCTTCGCAAAAGAAACGTCCAACAAGCATTAGAAAACATGTTCAAAATCATTATTCATCATGGAAATGCAAATGGAAATCACAATAAAATGCCCCTTCCCACTCACTGGAATGGCTAATAATAAACCAACATAAAACTGAACCCTACCAAGTTTTTGAAACTATGGCAAATATTGTCAACGTATTGCCAGAAGGTGTGTAAGTTGGTAGGGTCAAACAGTTTGGCAAACTGTTTTGGAATGTTTTCTAAAGCTAACAAGACATACACTTTTATACTTGTAAGTAAATGTCCAAAAGAAATGCAAACATAATACACCAAAAAACACATATTAGAATAACTTAATCCACTGAGTAAGCTGTGGTCTATTTATACAATGGTATATCATGCAACAGTGGAAATTGAATCACTACTACGTACAACTACATGGAAATATCTCACAGATGCAAAACAATCCTAGTCATATGCTTATTCATATAAAATTATATAAAATTTAAAAACAGGCAAATCTAATCTGTAGTGAAATAAGTGAAATAGTGATTACTTGAAAGGCTCGTAATGACTTGGGGGACCGTAGGGTGGCTTCCCACATGTTGGTGATCTTTCACATCTTGGTCTGGCTGGTAGTTAAACGAATAATTTCATTTTGTGAAAATTCACTCCCTGGTGTGTGGTTTTTAGTGCATGAAACTAGTTTATAAAATGAAAAAAGGAAAACTAGCCATGTTGGCTGGGATTGTTGATGGTGACAGGGATAGCTTTCTGATGCCAAGACAGACACGTGTGTTTGAGTTTTTCCAAATGCTCAGGTTGTGGGCTCTAATAAAAATCAAGTACAGATTTCTAGTTACCCTGTGTAACTAAGTCTACAGTAACAATATCTGACCATTTTTTGCCTCTGGGAAAAAATTGTGGATTCAGGAATACATTCCCTTTCACAAGAACTGCGGCACAGAAGCTTACTGCCGAATTCATCTTTTATTCTGTTGGATTTGAGGACGTTTAGTTCAGGCTGATTTTCTAGAGGAATAAAAGGGGGAGGAGTTGAGCCAGGGGAGGGGTGACTCATCAGATCCAGCTGAATGAACCAAGGCAGAAGCACTGAACTAATTACCTACTCAAAGAGCTTTGCTGGTTGGGGCCTAGCCACTGTGCCCGCGCTTGTCAGGGCCCAGGCTCTGACGTCACTTTGAAGAGAGACCTTAGGGGACCCCTTGAAGTTCCTGCAGAAGAAGCTGCTGGACTCCTCCATCTAGTCCAGAGTCCCCTGCTCTGGTCCTGTGTCCCTATCTCTCTCTCTCCCCTCATTCATCGCCCTGGAGAGGCTCTGAGCCCTCCAGCCTGCTTCCTGGAGAAGCACCAAGCCTGGACTCAGGACAAAGGGCTGAGAGTGGAGAAAATTCCAGTGGGCAGGTCAGGGACCCAGTAGCCGGTGTCCCCTCTCTGGGATAGTTCAGGCATTCAGGAGCTCAAAGGAGGTGGTGAAAGAAGATTTCCCTTTACTGAGTGTCTATTCCAAACTCCACTTCATCTTAGGTAGCGCTGCTCCCATTTGACTGTGTAGGGTCCTGCCCAAGGCCACATGGTTAGCAGGTGGCAGAGTCTGTCTCTTCCCCCATCTATTCCAGAGTCTCTACTCTGAGGGGTCCTCCAGTCTCCTGTCCACACACTGCTGTCCCAGCTGAGTTCCTGGCTGTCCTGGACAGCACAGGAGGGAGGTAGCTGTCTCTGTCCTCACTGGACCTTTAGTGAGGGGCTCATTCTAGATACTGGTGAACCCCTGGGGCCAATCTCCCTTTGGCCCCGGCCTCTCAGTCAAAGGTGTGGAAAATGTGGCTGGAAATTCAAGACAGCCAAGAGCACAGCTGGCTCCCACTGTGTAAAGAGTGCTGAGGCCCCATAAAGGCTCATTCATCTCAAGGAGCTTCATGCTCGGAAGACTCTGAGCGCCTGAAGAGAAATTGTGCAAAGTGACATCACAATGAACACACGAAAGCATGTCTATAAAACCCCAGACAGGCAGCAAACGCGAGCAGCGACCTCGAGTCCCTCAACTGCAATGAAGTAAAAGTCTCCGTCCTCCCTCCCCTGCAGGGCTGCTCCGGTCAGGTGGGTGGGGACAGCCAGGCAGAGAATCTGGGCTGGCGAGTGGCATGGAATGGCTAGGGGATGCCCTAGGAACAGTGATGATGCTTTCCAGGTGACGAGACAGAGTCTGAGGCTCAGACCCATGGCTTTAGTTGCCAACTCAGACCCTGCTGAGTCACCTCTCCTCCCCATGCATGCATTCATTCCCCCATCCTCCATCCATCCATTCGCCCGACATCCAGTGAGCACATTCCACAGCTCCACACAAAGCTCTGAAGACAAAAAGGACCCGGTTTCTGGTCTGGATGATCCCAGAGTATCAAAAGGGGAGAGAGACATCAAATAACCATAATCATTTTTAAACACCAACAATTTTTTCCATTTATAAAGATCATTTTAGAGAAGATATATTATTGAAAAGTATATAAAATATATGACTGTCTCAAGAAGGAAATAAAAAACACCTGTAATCCCATTCTCCAGACACAGCCATTGTGTGCAGGGTATATAGGAGAGGCTCCAGGTGTCCCGGGCCCAGGCCATGGGAGAGGCAGGGAGCGAGTAAAAGCATGGAAGACACAGTGATCTAGAGGCCTGGAGACAAGCAGATGGCAAAGGAGAGCCTGGGCCCTGCAAAGAGCTCAGACCCCTCCCTAGAGCATTTCTTGCTGTGGAGTCACACCGCAGAAAATTGTTGGGAGATGTGTTGCTAGTCATTCGCTACTAATGACCCTTCAGGTATGGCTAACCTGCCTTTTATAGTTGGTGTACCCTGGAGCAGACTCAAGGAGGTCGCTGTGCTTCTTGTCATCAGTCCCTCTGGGGCTGCTCAGAGAGGATGGGAAGAGGTGCAGCAAAGCCGGGGTGGCGTCCAGAGGAGAACGGCCACCCTCCTGCCCCATCCATCAGGTCCTATAAGTTCCGTGAAGGCAGAGTCCACACCTTCCTGTTTGTTATGTCCCCAGGTTCTAGCACATTTCATTGATTCATTCATTTATTCATTAAGTAAGCATCCATTAAACTCTGTGTGAGTCAATCAACACACTCTACTATGGTGAACAAATTTCCCTGCCCTCAAGGAGTTGATAGTCTAGGCAGGGTGAGAGGGGCAGACTCAAGCAAATAAACACACCAGTAAATGTTTAGTTATAGACAGTGATAAATGGCCAGGTGCAGTGGCTCACACCTGGAATCCCAGCACTCTGGAAGGCCAAGGCCAGTGGATCACTTGAGGTCAGGAGTTCGAGATCAACCTGAGCAATAGCAAGACCCCATCTCTACTAAAAATGAAAAAAATAGGAGAGGTGGTGGTGCCTATAGTCCCAGCAACTGGGGAGGACGTTGATGTGAGCTAGGCTGATATCACACCATTCTAGCCTCGGGCAACAGAGTGAGACTCTGTCTCAACAAAAGAAAAGAGTAGTGACAAATACTCAAAGAACAGTGACAGGGGCTGTGCTTGGGAGGGATTAATTAGACTGGGAACAGTAAAGAAATAGCTAAGTAAATTACTTTTTAGTTGATTCCTAAAGGGACTGGAACAAACTTGGCACTAAATAATTCCTTATTGAATGGAAGAAAAGTCAAAATCCGCCCATGGCAATGGATGTGTGTCAGGGATGAGACTGACGTGAAGAGAGGCTGGTGCTGCAGCTGTCAGCGCTGCAGAGTTTGCAGAGTGGGAATGACGCAGTCAGATTTGGTATACAAAGGCAATGGCTACCTCTTCTGGATCTTAGAGTTTCTTTTTTATAATTTCTTGGAACAAGACTAGATGACTCCTACAAAATCTTCTCCCATTTAGAATCGTTGCCCAGTCATCAGCTCCCTGGCCCTGCGGCCAACTTGGCAGGTGGGCAAAACCTCCCTTGGCCTCTCTCATCCCTCCCCCATCAGTCGCCGTGTTGCCACCCCTGCTACTCGTCCTCCAATTGTGCTGGAGCAGCCCCAATGGGCCCCACATCAACTAGGAAAGATGCCATGTCTGATAAGGCTCAGTGTGATATTACTCCCCTTGTTAGCAACAAAAAGCCCTTGGGCCAAATAAATGAATGCTAATAATGAAATTCCTGCCAGACCAAGGTCACCCATGGCGCCCCCCTCTTAGGGTTTCTTATGGGTCTTGTACTCTGCCTGTGGCACTAACTGCATGTTGGGACGTGGGACTCCACTTGCCACCTGGTGGGCAGAGGGTGCTGCAGGTCCAGATTAAGGGCTGTGGTGTCTGCGGGAAGAGATGGCCTGAGAGGGAGGGTTGAGCTGAGCAAGTTTGGGATGTATGAACAGGAGCAGGGGGAGGCTTCCTGATGCAAAAGGTCTGAGTGGGCCATAGAGACTTGAATGACCAGGCGGCCTGGAGATGACATTATTGTCAACACCTGCGGTACCACTGTCTCTCACCACCCAGAGGTGGCATTAGACAAAAGAAAAAGGTGGTCTGTCCTATGCCAGCTGTGTGGCTGGGGGCACACTTACTTAAGCTTTCTGAGCATCCATATTATAAAATAAACTGCAATACTTAGCTCTCCAGTTGAGGGGAGGATTAAGATTGTGACCATGAACTTGCCTAGCAGAGCGCTTGGCATGCGTGTATTCAAGCGATGTTGATTTTCTTTCCAGCTAAGCAAGTCAGGAAGTCCCTCTCATCAGCTCTGCACCATTTTATCAGAGGAATTACATGATTTTTAACAGCCTGCAGTGGGTCTCAGGTTTTGAGGGTTGTGGTTTAGAGGGACGAGCTCACAAAGGTTCCATACCTGGGACCCGGCAGTTTGGGGACACAGCAGTTTTGAGGGTGACATGTTTCAACCAACTGCCAGTTTCAGGGATGCCGTGATGGCAGGAATAGGGGGTGTAAAGAGGTGAGTGTGTGTGGGGGGTGTGGGCGAGGGCAACCAGAAATGTGGTGACTTCTGATGTGGCTATGTGACTTAGAGCAAATAGCGTACCTGGCCAGCACCGGGCTGGCCATCAGGAAACCCGATTCAGCAATCTGAGTACGACTTAGAAGCTGAAATCTTGGGTTCTAGATGGAGATTCCTTATGCTCACGTGGGCAAGGAAAGAGCAGGTGCCGGCTGACAGCATGTGGATTTTAAACAAAAGAGAAAAAGGCTTTTCCTGAGTCTGAGTCCAAGGTGGATGAGCTGTGTGAGGTGCTGCCCCTCTCGATGCCGGCTTCTCCATCCATGGAAAGGAAGAGGGCACCTCACCCACAGCTCCCCAGGCCTGCTGCTTTGGGCTCCAGCCCAATAGATAGATAGAAATATGAGTATCAATATGAATATCAGTAATGACAAATATGATATGAGCACAATCACATGTGACTATGAATATAAATAAGAATGTGGTCCCTGTATCCCTCCCCTAATATCTGGGAGAGGACAACTTCACCCCTGCTCCACTTAGAGTCTGTCAACAAACTGTCCTGCTGTACACATGACTATTAGATCCTGATTGTGTATAAAGTGCTCGGCAGCCTGCAAACAGCCTTCACATGTGATGTCTGCCATGGGTGATCCAAGCTCCCTCCTGGACAGGCAGGGCAGGGGCTGCTTTCGCTGTGTGTGTGTGTGGGAACAGAGGCTTGGACGGGGGAGGACTCCTGCCTTCTTTCCATGACTCCCTATCCCTGTGTTGAACTTGAGGAGATTTTGAAAGTAAAGGGCTTATTCTGCTCTGAAGGCTCTTACGAACTAGAAATGCATCATTTGCAGATGTGCATCAGTGGCACCGCCAGGTTATTGTGAATAGATACCCAGAGTGTGTTAAACAATCAACACGGTCATATTCAAAGCAAAGAGTCATTCATAGGTGGGGTGGCCTGGGAAGAGGCTTCACGCGGGATCTAAGCTTTTGAACTGGGTTTGGAGGAGCAGGTAGCATTTGAAACAGGGTACATGGAGAGGGCTGGAAGACACCTGACTTGTGAATTTGGTTACTAATAAGGCAGATCCCTGAAGAATGACTAATTTTAGGAACATTGGAAGAAAGAAATCATCTAGTTTCTGGTCTTGCAAAGTATAGAACCCTAGACCAAGGTGAATGCCTTCTAAGGAGACCCCATCAGGACATCTGTGTCTTCATGAGAGTATCCTAGACTGGAAAGGATCTTTATGGAAAGAAAGGATGGCTTGGCTATTATAAGCCTGGGAGGCCTGATCTCATCAGGAAGGAAGGAGTGTGTTAGAGAGAGCTCTAGGGCCAGGGACATCTTCTGTGATGTCCCCAATGAAGGCTCACTCGGTGGCGCTACTCTGTCCTGGGGAAAGGTCTCACCTCAGTCTTTCTAGGTGAGAAGCTGGAGGGTTCAGTAGGCTCTGAGCCCCGGGCAGAGCCCCACTGTTTGTTGGTACCCAGCTCTGTTGCCAAGATCTAGGAGGCAGCTAACAAGCTGGCCCAGGGGATGCCTGAACACACAGGCCGGAGACTCATTCTTTACCCGCTTGGTGATTTTGGAATTAATTAAATATCCCATCTTACCAAAGCTTTAGGGTGTTTTTGCTCTAGAAAGCTTCTTTTCTCTTAACTAAATTGAGGCCCATAAATGAGAAATACAGTGCATGAAATCTCTGGGTGTCACACCATAAATTTCAGGAATGTGGCTTTGCAAATCTCCTTTAGGATAAATTGTAGCAATAAAGACTTTGCATTGTCTTCATGTATTTCTGGGTGCAGGGAGTTGAGCCTTCTGCTCTCCTGAGTAATTTGACTGAAGAGGGGACATGAGGCTGCTTGGCTGTACCCTGGGGGTAGCTGGTCCTCTGTTCTCCGTCCACCACCCTGAGGAATGGGTACTCTGTGCTCTGGCAGTGACCTTGGGAGAAGTTAGGAGGATCTGGGAGGATCAGGGGGAGGAAAGGATATATTGTGACCAGGAAAAGGGTTTGGGATTCTTGAAATCTGGAATAGGAGGATCTTTGCCCTGAAATATACTAGACATATAATTAAAATTTGTTTGTTTATCTTAAACAGCCCTTCTCATTTCTTTCACCCTATCTCTTAGTATTTTATTCATTCAGTTAAATACTAAACAGTGGTTTAAAAAAAAGAATGAACTGGATACTTAATGTTGAGTGAGAAATACAAGTTCTAAGAGATATATAGGATATGATATAAACAGGAGTATGCATTGACCATGGACACAGACAGATCCAGGAAAAGTGCAAATTCCCAGGTGGAGTAAGAGTCATTATTTTTAGGAGGAGAATGAAGAGAGGGTGAGGCTTTAGATTTGTCTATTAAAACGGAGGGAACCAAAGTAAGTAGGGTAAAATATTAATATCTATTAATTCTAAGTGATATACGTGTTCACTATGTTTTTTATATTACTTTCTGTACATCTATAATATTCCCCAACTAAAAGTAAACTATTTTTAAAAGAAAAAAATTACAATGTCTTTTTTTTTGCTCTTTGGAAAAGTGTGAAATGAAATCTATTCAGAGTTTGCTGAGTAGGATGGGATTGTTTATCTCTAAACTATATGGTCCCAGGTGATTGTTTATATTTCTTATCTCTGCCTTTCCTTGTCCCCTTGCCCCAGGGACATGTCGGCCTTTCTTGGTGTTGTCAGTCAACCTGCCCACTTACTGTACGCAGCAGTGGAGAGGGGAGACCAGTCCACCCAGGAAGGCTGGCTCTCCTCAGCAACACACAGGGAGATGCAAACGTGGAAACGGAGAAAGCTGAGAGAAGAGCCATCTGCCAGCTGGGAACCCGGAGGTGGCATCCTAGGTCAATCCTCAAATTTAAATGTGCATCTGAACCTCCTAGAGACCTGGAAGATTCTGATCCACAGCTCTTGGCGACTCTGCATTTCCAGGTGATGTCATGGTTGCGGGTGCAGGGACCACACTTTCAGTATCGAGGTTTTAAAAAAAGGAAAAGAAATGCACCAGGGTCCTGTGAGCCACCCCACATGTCACGTGGGTGCCTTCCTCCAGTGGAGCTCCTGATTCTGTGTGAGGACCAGCTGCAGGTTTAGTGAAGGGGAGGCCTGGTTGATCATTCCACAACAGCAGGTGGTAGCACCCCCATGCCACGAAGGAAGCGGGGAATGGCAGATCTGAACTGGCCCTTGGATTCCTGGTCTGTAGTTCAGCACTTTAACTATTTGACCACCTCATCCCTTTCCTCCTAGTAAGAAAACAAACTCACCAGTAAGAATGCACTGAATTGTCCATATCTTTGCCCTTAAGTAATCCCCCTGCAGGCAAATCCAGCTTTGAAATAGAAAAGCAATGGGGAAGGGAAGAAAATTACTTTTTTAGTCTTTATCATAGAATTCCTGTAAACTCAAGCTCCCATAATAGACTTCACATTTAATTCCATTTTACCAAAAATCAATTTATGCATACTATTTATCAGCACAAACGGCATAAATCAAGGCCCACCTTAACTGATGACTGTGTCTCTGCCAGACTCTGGGTCCCTGTCTTTCAGGGACTTTCTAGAATTTTTGACTTTGGCAAAGTTTCTTCTCTAGACTTCAATTTTTTTCACCTAAAAATGACATTGAACTCATTGTCACTAAGGTCTTTTCAGTATTAATGGTTTTTGAGTCTAAGGTTTTTTTCTTTGTATACCTTAAATATGGTTTCTGGGACTCCTCTCTCCAGCTGTCATTTTTCTCTTTACATGGTTCACAGCTTTCCTGCTCAGGAAAGTGATAAGTGAAAAGAAGGACTATTGATACAGTGGTTACTTTATATTCAGGGAAGAGGGTCAGCACACTATTTAAAATCCGGCAACAGAATGACTTTCTGTTTGATTTTCAAAGGCTCTTAAGCCTCAGTCTTTCCCATAAAGAAAGAAAGTAATTAATTGTCTCATGTCTACCTTCCTTAAAAGAAAGTATGCAGTCAGTGTGGTGGAACTATCAGGAAAGCCAATCAAGCTAATTGTGACTGTCCCTTCCTGCTTTGTGACCACAGGTCTCAAATGGAAAAAACATAAACCGTTAGTATAACCCCCTGGGTAAATTCTGCCCAGACACTTCTTCTTTCCCTTGAGAAAGGCCTGGTTTGAGATCAGTACTGGGAGTGCAAACTGGTAGCTCTCTTTGGGCTTGGAAAGGTATTGCTAAGGGCAGGGTTTCCTGGGCCTGGATGGGGGTAAACTGTGTACCTCATAGATCCTGTGAGTAAGGGAAAGCCATTCTAGCCCTCAGGCCATGGCTTCAGAAAATGGAGATGTTGGCCTGAAAGATTTTCTGATTTTCTTTGGATATAAAATGTGATCCATTTTTATAATTGTTTCATATGTCTGGGCACTTACTGAGTTCATAAAAAGATGGTGGCAACTGTGGCTCAATGGAGTAGGGCGCTGGCCCCATATGCCAGAGGTGGCGAGTTCAAACCCAGACCCTGCCAAAAACTGCAAAAAAAAAAAACCCCAAAAACCAAAAAAAGATGTTGTGTGTTAATTTTGTTGTTCAAATCTTTCTTATCCTTACTGATTATTTTTCTGTTTAATCTTCAGATTCTGATAGTGTGGTTTGGTCAGCAGTTCTTTATTTTCTGTAGGCTCTTACCTTGTACATACCAAGGCTGTATCATTAAGTTCATGAAAGTTTGCTATTGCTAGATCTCCTTGCTAGATTCTTCCTTTATTTTCTTTTTGTGCCCCTTATCATAAGTTTTTGCTGTGAAGTTCTAGTTCAATTGATAATAACCATTTCTTTTGGCTTAATGATACATTTTTTTGTTTTCTTATTTCCAACTTTTTAGAATGGTTTTGTTTTAGGTATGTTTTGGCATGAATAGTGAATTCTGTTTATCTTTTAAATTCATTGTGATAATTTCTCTTTTTAATAGGTGAATTTAGTCAATTTATCTTTTTGTGTAATAGTCAATATATTTGGCCTATTTCTATCAAATGGCATTATAGTTTTTAAAATATTTTACTATTTTTCTTCTCCAATTTCTCCCCATCTTCTGTTAAATCAATATGTTTCTATGTCTCCTGTGCCCTCGGCTGGTTTGGAAATAAACTTATATAAAATGTTTGACTATACTTATTAATAGTTTTGAGAAAACCTAAATTAATTTTTGTAGTATTTCTATTCTCTAGAAACATAGAATTTAGCAAACTTTAAGTACCTGCTGAATACGAACTCTAGTTTTTTTCTGTAGTTTTAGTGTACATTTTTTATGCATCATACATTATTTCTTTTGATTGATGATTAATTATAGTATGTAAAAGTTTACCAACCCATTTTATTCATTTCTGTACAATTGTTTCTTATATTGCATATCTTCTCTCTAGATTTGTTTTAGTATATCCTTTACTATTCTTTGAGTAAGACCTATAAATCATGAACTTTTTCAGTCCTTATAAGTTGAAGATGTCTTTGTTTTGACTTATTTCTTAAAGATATATTAGATGGCTATAACATTCTTTTTTTTTTTTTTTGAGACAGAGCCTCAAGCTGTCACCCTGGACAGAGTGCTGTGGCATCACAGCTCACAGCAACCTCCAATTCCTGGGCTCAAGTGAGTCTCCTGCCTCTGCCTCCCAAGCAGCTGGGACCACAGGCGCCCGC
>CAUYON010204969.1:0-28203 GCA_963573935.1 Arctocebus calabarensis | reverse complement strand
AGTACTTTGAGATGTCACCTAACTCCAGTAAGATTAGTGCACATAACAAAATCCCGAAACCAGAGATGTTGGTGTGGATGTGAAGAAAAGGGAACACTTCTATACTGCTGGTGGGAAGGCACACTAATACATTCCTTTTGTAATGTAGGAAGGATGTTTGGAGAGTACTTAGAGATCTAAAAATTGACCTGCCATTCGATCCTACAATTTCTTTACTAGGTATATACCCAGAAGACCAAAAATCACATTATAACAAAGACATCTGTACCAGAATGTTCATAGCAGCCCAATTCATAATTGCTAAGTCATGGAAGAAGCCCAAGTGCCCATCGACCCACGAATGGATTAGTAAGTTGTGGTATATGTATACCATGGAATATTATGCAGCTTTAAAGAAAGATGGAGAGTTTACCTCTTTCCTGTTTACCTGGATGGAGCTGGAACACATTCTTCTTAGCAAAGTATCTAAAGAATGAAAGAAAAAGTATCCAATGTAGTCAGCCCTACTGTAAAGCTAATTTATAGGTTTCATATGAAGGCTATAACCCAACTATAGCACAAGAATATGGGGAAAGGGGTAAGGGAGGGGTGGGGAGGGATGAGGTTGAGAGTGGAGGGAGGGTAATTGGTGGGACCACACCTACAGTGCATCTTAGAAGGGTACAGGTGAAACTTACTAAATGCAGAATACAAATGTCTTCATACAATAACTAAGAAAATGCCATGAAGGCTATGTTAAACAGATTGATGAAAATAGTTCAGATTGCATATGAAACCTGCACATTGTACCCCTTGATTTCACTAATGTACACAGCTATGATTCAATAATAATAATAAAGAATATCATAGATTTGAGCAACATCATTAATGCACACAAGTTAGGGGAAAACATTTTCCCAAGTAGATATAAACAATTTATGAAAACTGACTTGAGTAGTCCATATAGTAAGATTCAATGCATTTCAAAAAGGAATGTCATATAATAAATCATCACTGATCACGAATTGTCTGCTCAAAAGGAAAAGATGCTAAAATGAAAATATAAACACATTTATAAATAAATTATGAATAAAAAAAGAAATCATTATGTAAACTACAATAGCACTGAAGGATCCCTGAAGCACAAATTGTCAAAATTGTCAAAATCTACTTTAAGAGCATTAAAGCCCTTAATGCACACGTAATGCATTTATATAGAATAACAATAAGTTAAGCATCCAAAAAGAGATAACAAATTCTGACAAAACAAAGATTAATAAATATTAACTCAGAAATGTGTAAAATATAAATACAGACTAGAGAGAATTAACAAAGAAAAATACTGCTGATTAAAAAATTTTAACAAACTAGACAGACTTTAGGCAAAATGGATCATAAAAAGAAGTAAAAAAGATATAAATAATGTTATTGCAAAGTGATCATGACTAGACATTTTCATGTTACAAATAAGAAAATGCTATAAATAACTTTGTGTCAATAAACTTGAAAGCAGATAAAATCATTATGTTCCCAGGAAATTAAATTTATCACCCTGAATTCAAGAAAATGAAAATTGTGCCATTCTGTAACAATTTAAGAAACTTAATCAGTGGTCAAAGATGGCCTGTGGTTCAAGGAGTAGGGCACTGGCCCCATATGCCAGAGGTGGTGGGTTCAAAGCCGGCCCCAGCCAAAACCTGCAAAAAATAAATAAAACATTAAAAAAAAAACAGAAAAGAAACTTAATCAGTGGTCAGAGTAGACTCTCAAAATAACAACTGTAGAAGATTCTAATTTTATACAAACTATTTCTGAGCTAAGTAGAACGAATACTCCTCCATTCATTTTATGGTACTAGTTATTACCTTACAAAATCACTAATGAATGTCATAAAAATTAAAGATTATAGGTAAGTTTATTTATGAATATTAATTATCTTATTCTGGAAAAATCTTAAAAAAAGAACCCCAAACCGCGGGGTGGTTAATTTTACATGTCAACTTGAACGAGCTTAGAGATGCCCAGGTGCTACTGAAACCTTCCTGAGTGCACCTGAGAAAGTGTTTCCGGAGGGGAGCAGCATTCTAATCAGTATCTCATAAAGAAGGTCTGTCCTCACCCACGTGGGCAGGTGCCATCTAATCCCCTGAGAGCCTGGATAGAACACAAAGGCAGAGGAAGAGCAGATGTTAATGAATAAAAGTTATATTTATGAAGAGAAATACCAACTGTAGCAAAGATGTCACAGTTTACCACAAATTGGTTTATATTTTGAATACACAACTAAAATCACAATTATGTCAACATTAGAACCCTGTAAGTATCTTTAATTTCTGGAAGGCCATAAGAATTGCCAATAGAAAATGGGCAATTCATAGAATAAAAAGTTGGCAAAAATATAAGGAAAGAGCTCAATCTCACTATTTAGGAAAATGCAGAGCCAGGCCATGCTGAAATACCATTTCATGCCCATCAGATTAATAATTATCAAAATGTAAGTAGAATACTGCAGTGCACTTCTTTAAGATGGGAAGCAATTGTAATTCCTATGTACTCCTGGATTAGTATAAATTAGGTCACCTACTTTGGAGCACTTACTTTTGGGCTGTCTTCAGGAAGTTGGCAGTGTACTGACTCCATGATTTAGCCGTTTTACTACATGGCGCAGGTACCAGGCTTTTATATTAGCATTATTTGTATTAGCAACAAATAAGAAACAATCTAAATGCTCAAAAACTGAATAACAAGTAGCTTTATATATTTAGATATATTGAATATTCACATAATTGAATAGTATATAGAATCAAAGTATGAGTGAACAAGAGCTATTAAATACTCATATATCTATATTGATAAAACTTTCAAACAAAATGTGAATAAAAAATCTATAGGTGTGATTCCACTAATTGAAAGCTTGAAAATAGACAAAACAATATTACATATTACTTACAAATATATCCATATTAAGAAATATATAAAGAAATGTGTCAAAATTACATGAAATTGAATAAATGTAGTAATAGGAAGGGAAAAGAATGCTTTGGGCGAGCGACCCATAGGTGCTTCCACTGTATCAGAAATATTTTATTTCCTACATGGTATGGTGACTGCGTGAGTGCTAATTTTATTAAAACCTATGCCCTTTTTTGTATGTCTTCAGTATTCTTAATACATGTTTTATATCACAGGAAAATGTGTGCGCAGGAAAGAAGATGGTACAAGGGAGGGGGATAAAAGGAGGCTGGAAAGAAAGAAGGTGCAAAGGGAGAAAGGGGACACAGGTTCTGCTGCAGGGAGACTGGGCTTCCAACTCCACCTCAAACATCTCATTGCAGCGTGATCTGGGGAAATTTACAGAAACTCTCCAAAGCGTACTTTCTTACCTATAAAGTACAATAATTACGCTACCTATGTCAAGGTTGCTTTGGTGATGAGATAATGAAAGGTAAAGCATTTAGGAAAATTTCTCTCACATATTAAGCACACAATGAATCTTAGTGACTATTGTTTTTATTCCTGAAGCCACCACGTCTCCTTTTCTTAGCAATACCTTCTCTTTGGTAGCTAAAGCACAGTCTGCAAAGTATTTTAACACAATTATTTATTCTAACAGCACCTGGGGAGGTGGGCGGGCAGGGCAGCCTAGAGGCCTTGACCTCTGAGGAGATGCGTTCGGTCTTCAAATAATTCCTCCTCCCAAACTGTATTCTTCCCAGTCCATCCTGACTCGGTCGGAAGTAACCTCCATGTGGCTGGAGACTATTCCTTATTCTGTTTTGTTTTGTATTCACAGTTGCATCTTCCTTAGAACTTTTCAGAGTGTCCAAATGAAAATTGGATGATGAAAATATAATTAGCAGTCTTCATTATGGCGGATTTTCACTTTGTAAAAAAAAATCACCAGTGCTTCCCAAGTGTTTTAAAGCAAGATGACAAAAGTAAGAGAAACTGTGCAATCTGTGTTTGTGGTGGAGGTTTAAATGTTATCAGCATTGGGAAAGGAAAAGAAAGGGCTTGCTCAGGAGAACTCAGGGTTAGAGTTATATTTTATATATCTATTTCCTACATCTGTGGGCTTTATCTACACTTGGGAATCAGCAAAAATTTGGAAATTATTAGTGGTGAATCAGAGATATAAAAACAAGTATTCCAATATTGATTTGACTACAGAGAAAGCAAATAATCATGGTGTAAATCCAAGAGCAAGGTGGCTCAGCCTTAGAAGTGAAACAAAAACTGCTTTAGCAAGGTCAAAGGAAAAAGCTGCTGGGGAGTTATGTTAAATCTCCCAAGAAAGAAACAGCAGTTCACAAAGGGGCCCCAGCATGGGCTCCTAATATGTGCATTCTTCAGTGACAAAAAAGGTTCCTTTGTTAAGGCTGCGAAAATGGCTTCTAAAACTATACCCTGACCTTGCAAATAGCCACCGTGTGTTGTGTGGTGACAAAACATGAGACAATGACAGCCATGAAGACTTGGAAGATGAATTATTGTCCCTTAGGTGACCAACCAAATGTTCTGTAAGTGACAGTGATCGAGATTAAGAGGCTGGGGAGCCAGGGCACCACTGCGGATGAGAGCCAAATCATTCTGTGTGTGGTTTTCCAGGCGACAGGGTGAAATCTATCTGCAGATGTTTTCTCAGTCCAAAAAACGAGAGTGACATTTACCAGTTTCACTATTTCCGAAAAGTAGTAAGATGGAGTATAAACAATAAATCATTTAGTATATGTTAAAATGCAAGTGTTCTTACATTTCATATTCATGGATAGTGCTGCAGCTAATAGCTGCATATAAATATGGATGACTAAAAAATGTCTCACTGATATTTCTTTCCACATAATACACACACTGCATGCTGTAATTGTGCACAATGATATTATGAAAAATTCAGACTCTCCCCTTAGCCTTCTCTAAAAAACTTCACATACTATTGGCATAGTAATTAGGATGTCTTATAGGAATGGTTATATACTTACAATTACAGGCTGGAGAGATATTTTTGTTGCATAGATATTTCTGTGGAATGGTGTATTTTGAGATGAAATTTGGTCTGTATGATGTGAAATAGCTACTCTAAGCTAGACCATGAACCCAACCACTCCAGAAGAGAATCTTCTCATGTGCTGTAAAGGCAATTATTCCTCTCACTGCACTTTTCATTGTGATGGGCTCAATTCTCAGTGGAATGAGAACTTCCATAGAAACTGTGTGATGGGGAGTTGAGGTTTCCGTATGCCTTGTTCAATGCCTGGTTGATGCAGGAGGCCTCTGTCTTCTCTGCTTCCGAGGTCACTGGATGTCTTCCAGTGAGTCTGTGCCTGACACTTCCCAGAGCTTTCATTCATTGTTTGATAGGGAGAGGCGTGACAATATGAATGTAATTGGAGGCTACGTGGCCCAGTGAAGGCGGGGTGGTGTAGAGGGCATACCATTGGCATTCTTATTCAAATACTGGCATTTCTTTGCCCTAACTCTAGCTCTATTCTTTTATTGCTACTCGACAAGGTAAGGTTTGTGTACAGGAAGTATTAACCACATTTAAAATTGTGAGTACATTTTTTTGTTAAGTAACTAGTAAAGAACCCTGAGTCTCAGACTAGTAAAGAGACTTTCTCATTGTAGATGTTTTAGTAAATATGTATGTGTATATATATATATATTTTGTTTGTTTGTTTGTTTTTTGCAGTTTTGGGCCAGGGCTGGTTTGAACCCACCACCTCCGGCATATGGGGCTGGCACCCTACTCCTTTGAGCCACAGGTGCTGCCCCTAGGAAATGTATTTTAATGAGAAAAAAAATCACTCATAATTCCACCATGCAGATCACACCTTCATTAGCATCTTGGATTTTTTGTTGTTGTTGAAAAAGACTTTTTCATTTAACAGTAATCTCTCTATTAACTTGAATTCCTAATGAACATAATGAACATTTCTTCTTGTTCTTGCAAACGTGACTTTAATGGGTTCATAGTGTTCTACTTCCTAAATGCACAATAATTTACCTAACTGGTCACTTTTTGTTGAAAATTTAGTGGTTTTTAAAAAGTTCTACTCTGCTATGACAAATGATTTTTTAACATAAATCTATCTGATCATGTCTGAATAAATTCTCTTATGGTTTCCTAAGTAGGACAATTGGATTTAAGGATACGAACATTTCTAATATATCTGAAACATCTTTATTACTATATTTATGTATTTTTTAACAGATGTGTGTAAGGTCTTTTGATATGCAAAATACCATGCTCAATGCATCCTGGAATATGACACTATTCTATACATAAAGTGGTTTACATTCTACTGGAAGAGATTGTGGTTTACCTTCTACTGGAAGAGATTTATGAACAGGTAATTATAATTCAAAAGAGATGTGAGGAACATTAGGGTACCATTACCCATGAGAGAAAATAAGTAAATACAAAAGTAAATACAAATGGTTTTAGGCCCAGGGTTACAAAGTCATGGGGAAGAAAATAGCCTTGATTGAGAGTAAGTGGAGAGAAAAGCAAGTTTCAATTATAAAGATGATAAATAACAGAGATTTTTCTGACAATAGTGTATGAATTCCAGTGGGCACAATGAAAGAGTTTTAAGATTTGAGGAAGGAGGGGAGTGAGGAGGAGACAGAGCAGCCTGATTCATATAGAGGAGAGGGAGGGGCCTTGAAGACTGGGCATGTTTGTGTCACAACATAAACAAGGTCAAAGGGCACAGTGTTATTCCCAGTGGCAGACTGCTGGATAAGGGGTGGGGGGCTCCTACGGGAGGACTCTCTTTACCCCTGATGAGGAGGTGAGTTTCTTTAAAATACTTTGAATATCAGAAACACAGGAATATTTCATGAAAATTAAAATATTCTTTTCTTTCAGGATCATCAGCATGAGTTTTCCTCCAATGGTATATAAAGTAATTTTGCTGCATTTGGAAGCACCTTGTTGCTTTGGATTTAAAAGAGAAAAAGCTATTCAGCAGGAGGGGAATCCTTCCCCTGGGACCCTTACCCTACCAGAGCTGTGTAACACAAGGATGACTCCTTTCACTGAAGCTCAGAGTTCCAAATTTTTCACTCTTCCTATCAGTAAGCACCAATACCAGGGCAAAACATGACTGAAGTCCTTAGCTAAGATCTGTGCCAAGAAAGAGAAAGAATTTCATTTATAGAGATATTCAAGAAGTGAGCAAAATCCAGATTGACGTTAATGTCGCCATGATTTTTTTTTAAATATAGTAGTTTTTATATATACCATCACAACTGGGCATGTGAATCATCTGTGTGGCAAACATATTTCTTCCTCTCCCCACCGTGTCATAGAAACCCTACTTTCTTCTCATGATTAAGGATTTTGCTTTGAGGGTGATGTTGCTCTGTTGCTGGCTTGAGTCTTGTTTCGTTTATGATAGAAATGTTCTCTTGTGAATCAGGACATTTGCACCTGCAGAGGATAGAGTTGTGCAAATGAAGATCTCAAATTCTCTGAGTTGACCACTGAGAATGAGGCTAAGCCAGGTGTCGCCAGCTTCCACCCCCGGATCCTGGACTCTGATGGTGAACAAAGACAGTGGAGAGACAGTTGTTGATGTAGGGTATAAAATGCATCCTGAGGGTAGTGCCCCCTTACATGACTTCATTTTATAGGCCATTCCATTGCTCTATTGGTGATGTGGTTTGTTATAGGCCCAGTGGATCCCATGCCCGTGTGCCAGCCGTTCACCTTCATTTCTGTAAAGTGGGTTAGTTGATACATTGCAAGGTTAGGTAGGATGTGATGAGAAAATTAAACACAGTCTGAGTTCTAAGACAGGTGTCCAGCACCACAGGCAGACCAGGAGCAGCGCTGATAAACCCTGCCCCATGTAAGGCGGGAGGGATTCAGTGTAATCAACCTGGCACCAAGATACTATTGGCCTAGTAGGATTCTCACTTTGGGAACTCGGGGTTGGTTTCCCCTGAGGGTCTCCTGGTGGTAGGCTGGATATTTAATAGCGGTGGCGGCCAACTTAGTAGAAACTCATGTTTTTTGGTCCATGGACAAATACACTATCCTGCCCTCATAATCGTCCATTTACATTGCCCTTGTGAGAGAATAAGGGTAGGTGGAGGATGGTAGCCTGTGTTACCGTCAAACGGTTGAATGCCTAGGTCTTCTTAGTTATTGGGTGACTTTTTGGTGGTGATGCCCTCTGGTGGGCACTTATATATGGCACAAAATTTTTTCACATTTTGGGTCCAATATCCCAGGTCATCCACATTATCTTTCATCCCTGACATTCCTAGTCTTTCCTTCTGGCTCTCTCTACTTCCCGTAAACCTGCATTTATTCTTACATCAGAGTGCCTCTCTATACGTGAAATTGATGACTGGCTGTCCTGCCCAGCACACTTCCCTTTGTAAGAATCTCCTATCTGTTGTCTCAATGGGGACACGTGAGTAGGATTATCACACAGCTGTCCTTCATTTTAGGATATGACACGGACGGACGTGCACCCCCTGTGAGCCAACCTTGCCTCCCGTTCCCTCCATGACGTGTGCCGAGAGCGAGCAGTCCAGGGTGGGTGGTGGGTGACACCAGGGCTGTGCTTCTGCTCTCCCGACTTGCGCTGCTCAGTCCTGCCTACTCTGTTTTCATTTTCTGATGGATTCCTGACAGACTGCCAAACCAGATGACTTGGTGTCTTGACAAAATCCAACTGAAGCAGTTGTGGCTGAATGTTCACTTGCTGTTTCTCTGCCAGGGTCCAGCAGAGTAACCATGACTGTTTATTCAACGGTGTATAATTCTCTGCCAAGAACGGTACACTCTTGCTCCAAAAACCTTAAGGCCTTTAGTTGAGGTTCTCCTGTGGGGACTTGCCATAAATTTCATGCAGTAAAATTTTCTACGGTTACCTCTAATACTCTGGGGTTTGCTGATTCGCACAGATTATCTGACAGGGCTGCTGTTTGCAGCACAGTTTGGACCCGGCTCCCTTATTTGGGCCTCATTAAAAGCCAGCAGCCTTCCACACCACTTAGCAAATGTGTCGGAGCCACATCCCCAAGTGTGGATTGTGCTGTCACCAGTGCTCAGAGGCCTTTCTCATAGTGGTGGAAGACGTGGAACATAGTAATTTGAATTTACTTGGAAAGAGGACACTAAAGTATGCCTAAGATCATGGGACCATGTAGTATTCATTGGGGAGGTAAAAACTGAATCTTTGTAGAATTTAGTTTTTACTCTTTAGAGTACATTATCTTACCAAGTCTTCCAAGATACTTGCCATTTCTTTTTCTTTATTTTTTTCTGATTAAAATTATATAATCTATAAAGTGGACCAGTGTGTTGTCTTTTCTGTTTCTTTTGTAGAGACAGAGTTTCACTTTATTGTCCATGGTAGAGTGCCGTGGCATTGCAAAGCTCACAGCAACCTTGAACTCCTGGGCTTAGGTGATTCTCTTGCTTCAGCCTCCCCAGTAGCTGGGACTACGGGCACCTGCCACAATGCCTGGCTATTTTTGTTGTTGTTGTTGCAGGTTGGCAGAGGCCGGGTTCAAACCCACCACCCTCATTATATGGGGCCAGCACCCTGCCCACTGAGCCACAGGCACCACCCAAGACCAGTGTGTTTTCTACGGAATGTCCAGATAGATGGTCCAAGGAATTATGCATTATTTTATGACAGAGAAGAAAGGTGTTTTCCATAGCCTTTGGGCAAAACTTTAAAGGTCTATTGTTTCTTCCATTGACAGTGAATTTTTTCTCCTTCCAGATAGATAGCTTTGGGAAAATAAGGCATAGAGAAAAACACTGGCCTCACTGCATGTTCCAAAGGCTGTGCTAATCTACTCCAGGCAAGATATCACATTTGCACAACAGTTGCAATCAAGGTTATAAGTGTTTTGAGTTTGCCATAGTCTGCTGTCACCCTTCAGGATTTCTGTGGTTATTGTCAAGGTAAAGACTGGTAAGTAAAATGGAATTATGATGGGGAGCACCACCCCTGTGTCTCCTGGGTGCTCCAGAGTGGCATTCATTTCTGCCACTTTGTCTTTTTATTGTCTTCAGCAAGGAGTTGGATTCCAGAACTTTCCAAGTGATGTGGTCTGCTGTAGTGACTCTTACTGCTCAGAGTGAGAAACCAATAAGGAGATTTTTGTCAAGATATTAAGTATTCTCACTCTAATATTATATTTTGGGACAGAAAAAAATGACCAGTGAACCTGGTGTGGCCACCAAGAGTTGGATTGGTGCCAGGACTTCCCCTGGTTCCCATATCGGTCCCTCCCACCTGCCTCCTTCACTACTCTAACAGGAAAGCTGTGAGGACAGTTTAGGTCCTAGGTCACCTTGAGCTATAACATATCCTTGTAGTCTTTGAAACGTTGGGGTAGTCTCCATTCATCAGTTATGTTCACACAGGAAACAAATCATACGTCCTTTGTGGGAGAACTGGGAGAATCATTGTCATGACAACTTGCTGTGGTGCTGCAGGAAGGGTCCTTTATCTGAGGCACTGAGACTCTCTCTCAGTCATTGTGTCCAGGGCTCAAAACTGGCCTAAGTTCAGAAACTGGGCAGGAATTGTGACATCTCTTTGGAACAGTTGCCCTCACACTTCCAATTGCTTATTCTTGATCCCTTTGCTTGTGTAGATTGAGAATTCTCTAGATGGCTGTTCAACTCTATTATCCATGGAACACTGTGCTCTCTGTTCTTCTGCCAAAACTCTCCATGGGGCTGGCGCCCTGGTTGCCACCTTGTTGCTTACTAGGATAATGGAGTCCACCTTCCTTGTGATGATCAAACTCTACCATCTGGCCTCTGCTGCCTGGTGATGTTATTGTCTCCACTGCTATCAGGAAGCAATTTCTTAAATAACTCCTGATGAGATTCTAATCTGTGGTCAAGTTCAAGAACTGTTTTACATATAAAGAATCATTTTACATATATAAAATGATTATGATCTTAGCTATGACATTCTATCTTGTTAACCTACGTCAACAAAAAAGACTATAGAGTTGTACTAATTATTTTAGATCAATCATTTTTGAAACAGTCACTGATCAAAGACTTATGATAAAGCTACCAACTGATCAGGAACACCTATTTTGAATTGTGTTTGAATGATGATATATTTAGGGGTAAGCTTTTTACAATAAGTTACCTTACTCTAAATAATGCAAACTGCAACTTGAAACAATTGTCATAGATCTCTTTCATAAGAGATGCTTGTTTCCTATCAGGGTATGTCTCCCTCACACCCTCTGCGCACACACATATACTTTAAATAGAAGTAACTTGTGTTTCACTGTAATTCTTCTTATCAGATTTAACACTTATTTACTATGATTTATTGAGATCACAGGAACATATAGTCTAACATTTCATGTGTTATTCTTGAAGTTGGGTAATATGTAAATTAGGCAAGTTCACCTGTGTTTCCCTCCAATGTTGGGCAACTGTTGAACAGGAAGGAGCCAAGGGTGGGGTCCTGTAGTCACTTCCATCAGAGTGATGAAGATCTGTTAACCAATATTTCTGAGCTGCAGGTGTTGAGCCAGCATGGATCCACATTATTGTACCATCATGTTGCTCACATTTCAGCTTGTCACAAGGGAATCATAAGAGAGTTTATCAAATGTGTTGCTAAGAGAGAGAGACTGTGTTGACAGCATTTTATTTGCTTTAAAACAGTCATAATGGTTACTTTTTAATAGAAGGTTTGCTACTCATTTTACTTAAATTACCTAATATAATCATCACAAGACCATCAGAAATTAGATATTGTTATTACATTCGCTTTACTAAATAGGAAACTGTGGGTATAAAAGATTTACTGTATAGTCACAAGACCACCAAGTCATTTAGACCTCGGATCTTTTCCACTTCAGTGGAATTGCCAGAATAGCAATCGTATCAAAAAGCGAGTTGATAAGTAAAAATAAAAAAACATCTTTTAAAAATTTAATATCATTATCATAGTGCTATTTTCTTTTTTTATTTCTGTTTCATAGTTCTAAATTTCGTACTTAGCTTCTAATTAATTTACATTTAGAAAAGTAAAAAAATTAAAAATAGTATTTCCATTTAGTTAGTGCCAATATTTTAAGGGAATCATTGAGAAATATATCCCTGGACAAAAATCTTCCAGAGTCCTGAGATGAACTGGAAATTCCAATGAAAATGAAATAGAGGTGTTGACTATACAACAGTGCTAACCACATTTGTCTGGATATGGGCTCTGCTAGACTGATGACGTTCCAGGGACTTCATTATGCAGCTTTCAACTCTTCTACAGTTTTCTCATCCCTCTTGGCTTTCATAGAATCGAAAAAAGTTAGGACCTTGCTCAGGACTAGGATTTTGCTTAAGGGAATGCTGTGGCGGGTTCCATCTTCTATCCAGACCACTAAAACTTTCTCCCTATTAATGCTGGAGTTTCAGGTTCTTGGTCTCGGCGATTCGAAGAAGGAATCAACGGACCACAGGAGTAGTGGTAAGTCAGGATTTATTTACAGGAAACAAGAATTACAATTACAAGAAAAACCAAACCTCCAGGCAGACAGGACCCAGGAGGGGAACAAGCTCTCCTGCTCCCTCTCTGAGGTCCAGCAGAGGTCTGTTTTTGAGCTCTCTGCTCAGGGGTTTATATAGTCCCAGGGACTTGTTTTGCCAGTTACTCTTAGGTATTGGGTCTTAGTCATCATAAACTTACATGAAATGGACTAGCCAGAAGAGCACAGGAGGAGACAGCCAACAGGTGTCAGACCAGGTCCAGCAAGCTGGGTCCTCCATCCACCACCTCATCAGCACCGCCAGGGCTAAAGTGGCAGGTGGTGGAGCTGACTTGTCCTGTATCACTATCAGCAGTAAGTTTGCTTTCTTATTATTTATGATTTCATTGGAGTAGCACTTTTAATTACCTTCCAGAACTTTTTCTTTACATTCACAATTTGGCTAACTATTGCAAGAGGCCTAACTTTTGATCTGTCTCAGCTTAAACGCTAATATTAAACATTTCTAGCTTTTGATTTGAAATGAGAGATAGGGGGCCCTTCCTTTCACTTGAACACTTACAGGACATCTTAAAGTTGTTAATTGCCTTAATTTCAATATTTTTGTCTCTCAGGGAATAGGGAGACTGAGGAGAGAGAGAAAGAGATAAAGAGACAGACAGACGGACAGACAGAGACCAGTGAATGGCTGGCTGTTGGAGCAGTCAGAACCCACACAAAATTTATTGACTGAATTTACCATCTTATATGGGTATGATCCATGGTGCCCGAAAACTGTTACAATCACCATAACAGATATAATTATAATGAAAAAAATTGAAGTATTATAAGAATTACCAAAATGTGACACAGAGAAGTGAAGTAAACGTAATGTTAGTAAAATGGCACTGATAGACTTGCTCAACCCAGGATTGTTACAAACCTTCAATTTGTAAAGCAAGAAAAAGAAAAAAACAAAAAGAAACAGTGCAGCAAAGCCTAATAAAAAGAGGTTTGCCTGAACATTGATTTACACATGCACCTTGTTTTGCCACCGTACTCTAAGAGCTTTGAAGATGAGCACATATTTTATTCATAATCTCATGTCCAACCGTGCTCTAAGAACTTCTCCTTGTGGTAGTCACTGAATGTGTATTGGCTGTTTGTACTGGTTTCACCTCATGTGTGATGCTTTGTGCCGGTCATCAGAGTGCCCTCATCAATCTCAGGGGTATTTCCTCTGTCTGTGCATTTCGAACATTCACTTTTAAAAAATTGATTTGGGCAGCCCCTGTGACTCATCGAGTAGGGTGCCGGCCCCATATACTGAAGGTGGCAGGTTCAAACCTGGCCTCGGCCGAACTGTAAAACAGAAAAATAGCCGGGTGTTGTGGCAGGCACCTGTAGTCTCAGCTACTCAGGAGGCTGAGGCCAGAGAATCGCCTAAACCCAGGAAGGAGTTGCAGGTTGCTGTGAGCTGTGTGACGCCATGGCACTCTACTGAGGGCGATAAAGTGAGACTCTGTCTCTACAAAAAAAAAAAAAAATTGATTTCTTTATTCACAAAGCAAATCTAATTATGATTGTTTTTACTACTACTATTATTATTTAATTCCTCATAAATTCTATAAGGTTTGCTTGCTACCAACTAATTGTATGAGAATGAAGCCCAAGAGAGCTGAAACAATAAATTAACAGATGGGGAAAGAATAACTGGGGCGGGGGGGGTGGCTTGTACTGTGGGAAATGGGGGGAGAAGACCATAAAAGATGTCTGCCATTGTCAGAGCATTGGCGCTCACTTGGAAAGCCCTGCTCAACATACGCTTCTAATTCTTGAGCTTGAGAGTGAGTGTTTTTCCCTCCCCAGGTCTCTGAGCAACCTGCTACCCTGTTTTGAGCAGCCCAACTTCCCTGCTACCTGGGTGTGGACAAAACATGCTCTGTATGGAATAAAACATCCTTCTTCAAAATGCCACAGACATTCATACCAGAGGAGCTGGCAAAGAACTGAAGGCTAGGGAGAGGAGGGCATTGTGTCAAAATGAAATGTATGCCTTCCCTAAGACTAAATGTTACGGATTCATGAGCTTGCTTTGAAAAATTAACTAAGAAAATCGTATGTTGATTGAAAACCTATTTTTCTGTAAATAATGACCTCAGTTTAAATTCTGAACAAGATCAATATTCAATCAAGCAACTTCAGCCTTGGAATCCCTCTGTGACCCCCCATAGCTCCCTAATCATGTGGACAATTGAAGCCTGGATCTGCTCCAACATCTCAGCCCCAGGTCTGTGTACTGATAATGAAAGAAGCTTCTGGACTTGACCATGCATTAAATAGCCACAACCAACAAGTCACACTCAAGGAAGGGCCACAATCAGATGCAGGAGATTAAGTGACACATGCAAACTAAATCTCTGTCTCTCTGTATGGCGTCTCTCTAATCGGCAAGATGGCAAAACATATCATAGGTAAGATCCTGGGTGTCTGACTCAGGCAGACCGAGCCAGAAATCTGACTGGCACTGACTTTTATTAACTAACTTGACCTCTTTATGTACTAGTGTCTTCAACTATAAAATCAGTACATAGCATTAGTACTTAACTCATGGAAATATTGTAAGTATTAGATCAGATAAAACATGTAAGATGCCCGGCAGGCTGTAAGCACCTGATAAACACGTGCTGTGACTTGACTATTACTGCTGTGAAGATGAGCACATGTTTTATTCATGCTAAGTGCCACTTAGAATACCAGAGACGTTTTCTAACACAACCAAGAGATATGTGAATTCGATTAAGCCACACATCCATTCTTTGTGTTTTCTTCATGTTATTACAAAGTCTTTGAAGAATGAAATGCTATTGCTCTTAAGGATCATTTCTTGATTGTAAAAAAAAAAGCACTATGTTGGGTTTTGTAGTGGAAAGGACTAAAGTGAAAAAAAACTTTAAAGTTGCTCAGAAATGACATTACATGGAAAAACAACAATATTAAAAAATGAAGCAAGATAAAATTCTTTTTTCATTGTGCTACTTCATGTCTGGGATCCTCTTCACTTTGGAAGTTACAAACCTCTCATGCAACTGTTTACAGAGTCCTGAGAGATTTTTTTTTAAACTCTACTAGTTTAAGGAACAAAGGGGCATACTAAAATCTGAGTTCATTAATGTTGCCTAATTGTTCTAACTGTTTATGCTCTAAAGGCAAAACTAATGGGTGCCTTTCTGTAAATCTAATAGCATGATCTGGGAAGTAAACTTTCTTCCTCTTGAAGATTAAAGGTTAGCTTCTCCGCAGATTTACTTAGTGAAATCAAGAGAATGAGGAATGAAGTTCTGTACAATTGATGCTATTTGCCAATGCTTACAGATTTGGGGGCCATTGTGGTCCCTCCAGTTTAAATCCTGTTAAAGTAAATCCCATTGCAACAAAAACATCTGAACAGCTAGACTTGTTCAGACCCAGGTGAAGGTTCTTTTGCTGCAACAATATCACTGCAGAGGAACCTGGAGTCCCATCACAGCAATAAAGGAGAAGGCTCTTTGTTGGAGTTTGTGGTAATGGAATTTGAGCTATATCTAGCCACATAATTTAAAAAGAAAACGGTGGAAAAGCAACAATAAAATAAGTAAGAGATGGAGGCTCTCATTTCCTTGGCAACAAGAAAAGAAGTGGCTGCCTTCATTTAAAAGTGTTCAACAGCCCTGATGCTTAATCAATGCCATTCAGGTACAGAGTGTGCAAAGATGAGCAAAAGGTTTTGATAATATGACATTGGAAGTCACTGGACTCACAACGATGTTAGAAGAATATGCTGTTGGCTATGGCCAAACAATTTAGGAAATCAATAGTCTTGAGCAAGCATTTTTCAAGGCATGTATAATATAGCTTTAGGCCAACACACTCCTAAAATCAAGAGTATTCATCAAGAGAATAAAAAATAGATTAAAATAGGAGACAAGGGAGCAAGTTAGCAACATGAAAACATTATGCAATCTACTTGAAAAATTGCTATAGTCAACCTATGCTAGTGGTAATTTAGAGGAGAGACAGAGAAAAAAAACTGAGGGAGCAGACTTGAACATGCTTGCTATGATAATAGAAAGCATCTTTTGATAGCAACAGAAAGTCTGTTCACGTCATCAAATCTGGCACCGACGTAAGTCATTTCTCAGTGGTTGGCATCTCGCCTGCACCTTTTCAATCCTTGGCCGGTGGCCCTGACAGGTGGCAAAAGGGCACAGGGATGTCACCAGACAGTCCATAGTTCTTAATTAACAGAAGCCCTCTAATCTCTCACTGCCATGTCAATTAAAAATACCAAAATGAGTTCAGTACGCAAGGCAAAAATACTGTCTAGGCTTGAGCTAGTTTAGTAAAATACCAGGTGTACTTTTTAAACAAAGCAATCCTGGTGTGCATGTCATTTGCTTGTTTAGGGCAACCTAGTCAAAATTAAAGGACAAGGTATCCATAACAACCCATTGTCATGAGATGGCCCTTCTGAAGCAAGAGGTAGAAATTATAATATACTCTAAATCAGTGATTTTTCAACCAGTATGCCACAAAATTTTTGAAGGTCACTAATGAAATAATTTTCCAAAGAATTTAAAGAACAATAAGTACCTTCCTTTTTAACCCCCCCTTTTTTTTGATCACCATAATTTAAGTGTGCCACAGAAGTTTATAGGTTCAAGTGAGCCATGAGATAAGAAAGATTGAAAATCACTGCTCTAAACTCTTGACATTTAAAGTCTGTGTGCAGATTAACATATTATCTCTTGAGAGCATATAAGAAATGCAGAATTTCAGCCTCAACCTCAGACCTACTTAATCAGCATTTTATAAGATTCTCCTGTATCGATGCCAGTGGGTATTAATTTGAGAAGCCCTGCTCTAACATCGGTAAGACTTTTTCCTGGTCTTAATTTGTGCAAGAATTGTCTGGACTCATCAGTTTAATTGTTTAAGATATATAGGTTTGTTTGTCAATGTTTAGAAATGCTTCAGAATCTTTTTGTGAAATTTATTCTTCTGAGTTTTACTTAATCTGTTGTTTGAATCTCTTACCTGTCAAACTGGTTTAAGTATATCTTAATATAATTCCCACTTTTTTTTTTCAGGAGTGCAGAGATAGATCACATTTTTTCCTTGAACTTTCAGGTACCTGGTGCCAGGGTGCTTCGGTTTAGTTAGAGGTAATGTTAGAAGGGGCTCTGTGCCTCAGCCAGACACACCTGCATGGGCCTTTTATCAAGTAACACAGAACAAAGAAATTTTATCTGCGTACAGATGAATACTTGAAGGAAAATACAATTTTCTCACTTTTGTCCAGAAATGAACATTTCAAAAATAATATTAGGGCTCAAAGGCATAATTTTATTTTTAAATGTTTTGAGTTAAAGGAAAAATAGGGGAGTGAGAGGTCCCACAAACTAAGTGAAGTTTTCAAAGAAGGAGCCATTAGTGGGACGGAAATGCTGCTAAGTTGATGAAGAGGAGGCTAAGAACTGGATGCTGCAGGTCTTTTGGAACACAGAAGGAGTCGGATTGTGAATTGTATAGCCAAGTCCACAGAAACTATATCACTTTATATGGAACATAAGGAAATGATAAGAAAGGTAAGGAAATTTGTCAGAGTATTCATAGCAGGGGTGAAAACAGATGCTTCAACCTATACTTGGCATTACATACCCAACTTGTCCACTGCTCTGTCCCAGTAAGCAGCTGACTTTGGTAGGGTCCCCACATTATGTTATCTATAGTAACTTATAATAAAAAATATTTTATGTTAAAAAACAAAAAATATATAATGGATCTCATTATTCTCATGAAATGCAAGAATCCTGTTGGATGAGTATTAGAGGATCATCAATAACCTTATCTCTGTTAAATTTAGGATTTAATCTAGATGAAAATGTTTGGAACAAAGTGCTTATTCTTGGTTGAATACTGGTGATGACTTCCAGGAACTCTGCTTCATTAGGAGATAGCATTTATCTAATGGGACTGCTGTGGAGCCCAGTAAATACAATGCACCGTTTCACTACCCTCCTTGACCTTATCAGCAGGTGTTTATTTTCAGTAGCCAGATGGCCATTTATACCTTGAATGTCTGGCTGCCTGTTTTCTAGCTTATTATAAATTTAACCCTATTTTCTGCCCTTTAGAACCTGATTCTTTTCTTCTTGTTCATTACCTACGCCTGTTAGTGTCACTGCCAAATCTCCAGTTATGCAGGTTCAGAATCTAAAAGTCAATGTGAATAATGACACAACCAAAAAATAGCCAGACACCTGTAGTTCCAGCTACTCGGGAGGCCGAGGCAAGAGAATTGCTTATGCCCAAGAGTTGGAGGTTGCTGTGACCTGTGACACCACAGCACTCTACTCAGGGCAACATAATGAGACTCTCTCAAAATAAATAAATAAATAAATAAATAAATAAATAAATAAATAAATGTCAATGTGAATGTTCTCTCTTTTACCAACATACTCATAGTATGTGGTATATCATATTAACTATTTACTTTTCTCTTAATTGTTATCATTATTAGCTTTCAGGCTCTTGACTCTTTCCTGAATTACAGCTACAGCCTCTAATTGTACTTTTCATCTTTTGTTTGTCCAGTTTTTAACCTGTTATTCTCCTCCACCAAAACTTCCCATGCCTCCTCGCAGCCTGTAAGATTAAATGCAAGTTGGCTTGTGCCATATCCCAAAAGATTCAATCCTGAACACTGTATTCCAAGGTTAAAATCCTGAAGGATCAAAATCCAGACAATAAAATTCCAGAAAAATAATCTTAAAAATTAGTTAAAAGACAGTTTACTTCTATTTTACATTTCTTTTCTTTTTTTGTTTTTTGCAGTTTTTGGCTGGGGCCGGATTTAAACTAGCCACCTCCAGTAAATGGGGCCAGTGCCCTACTCCTTTGAGCCACAGGCACCACTCTTTCTATTTTAAAAGAATAATTATTTGAGAAAAACATAAAAACACGACTTTATGTTTTTCTCTTTACACAATAAAATAGGCAATACTAAAATATGCATTTTTGTAAACATAAGCACTCAAGTATACTAATGGTAGTCACAGATGTAGCCGTTATGCGCAGATGAACCATATTTATGAAGAAATATGTCTAAGAGACAAATATATAAATGCATATCAGTATGGTTGGTAACTGTGTGTACCCAGTTTTACGGCTGTCATCTTCTCAAACTCTCTGATGAGCAACCTACGTCTTTTAATGAGATGGATAAAAGCCTCTGCTTGTTACCACTGCACATGTGCTGTTATGATAATGCATTTTTGTGGAGTTGAGTTTGCAAAACAATGCATAAAAAATTAGAAATCTCTGCATGTCTTGTATAACTTGTAGAGTTAACACTGGCAATGATAAAATACATAGCATAACAAATTGCTGTTATAGGTGAGGGCAATAGGCACATATGATGTGGCTTGATAATTTGGCAGGGGGGATTTCTTGTATTTTTCACCTGCGTTTTTGCTTCTTTCGTGATCGCTGAAACCCTCGCCCTACCTGTATTTGGAGAAGGGTTGCGATCTACACAACCATCTGAAAGGATGGTTAATGCTCAGTCATTGCAATTAACTGATTTTTCTGCTTTTTCAAAACCAATAACAATTATATTTTAAGATTTTACCTTTCACCATTAAGGAGCCTTGTATGCCTAATTTATTACAGCATTTTCATGAGGGAATAATTTCACAGATCTCTTTGATTATGTTGTAAGGAATGGTATTTGGTTCTCCAACACCAAATCTATGTTAGTCAGGGTTCTTCAGAGAGACCTAAGTAGTAGCATATGTATATAGAGATAAATGGTCACAGTCCCATGACAGGCTGCCTTCCAGCTGGAAGATGCCAGTAGCTTGGTTCAGTTCAAGTCTGAAGGCCTCAGAACCAGGGAAGCCAACAATATAACTCTCAGACTGAAGTTAAAACTTTCAAAACCCAGGAGGCCCCTGTTGTAAGTCCTGGTGTCCAAACAACAGCAAGGCTAAAGTTCTGATGTTCAAGGCAGCTGGAGAAAAACCCGTACCAACTCTCCAAGGCCAGTTTGCCTTCTTTCTTTGTCCTCTCTGGGCCCTAAGTGCTCACTGCCATTGAGGGTAGGTCTTCCCCCCTTAACCCTCTCAGACTCACACACTAATACCCTCCTGGAAATAATAAATATAATACTTTTCCAGGTTTCAAGGTATTCCTTAATTTGGTCACAATGACATCTAAAATTAAGTTCACAAGTCCACACCTTGTCAGCTTCAAATACATGTCCCCAAATCACACTTAATTTCCAAATGAAGACCAAGACAAGGCTAGAGTTCTGTTTAACAAGACGCGGGCCACGTGATGCATCCATCCTGTGCACAGCTGAAAACTCACTAGTCCTTCTTCAGGACTTGGTTTTCAGGATTTCACCACTGGAGATTTTAATCTTTCAGGATTGTGATTTTTACAATTTTAGGCTTAAGAGATTTTTATCTTTTCAAGATTTCAACATTCAGTATTACAGGATTCTGTATCGAGTCTTTCGGGATTGTGATTGGCACCAATTCAAAATGCCATAACCAGGACCCATGTTTCCCCATACATGCATTTTTGTGAGGTTGAGTTTGCAAAACAATGCATAAAAAAAATTAGAACTCTCTGCATGTCTTGTATAACTTGTAGAGTTAATACTGGCAATGATAAAATACATAGCATAACAAATTGCTGCTGTAGGTAAGGGAAGTAGACACATATGATGTGACTTAATAACTTGGCAGGGGAGATTTCTTGTATTTTTCACCTGATTTCCAACTTAATTTTTATCCTCCATTGGCATGTATCCGATACTTTGAAAAAGGCTTGATCTCTCTTGAAACGTCAGAGAGGAACAGTAAACGTATTATGGAAGGGTGCATGTGAACAAAATAGTAATAAAGTTCATAGAGGACAAACTGTCATAAGACTATGCTTGGAACAGGTTTTAAGTATAGCATTCAATTCATGCAAGCCAATATTTAAGCCTTAAATCCAGTCCAGCTATTAATTTACTCTACAACTAAGGTCATTACTAATATCTTACTTACAAAAATGGACACATTTACATTTTTGTAACTTAACTTTGCAGTAAGAATTTTACCTTTCCTTGAACAAAACCACTGAGTACCAGTGAAAAATGTTTGTCATTGTCCCCTAAAACAAATATATCAATAATTCAGTTGGAGAACCAACCAGACAAGACCAACGAATCAATGAGATTAGGCATTTTAGATATAAAAATAGAATAAGGCTGAAACTCTTCAACCAGAAAGTATTTGGAAGTAATCTTCAACCTTGTAATGAGAATACAAATACAGGATTAATTTTTGAAAACAAAAATGTTGTAACTGAGTATCTTCTTGAATCAAGAAAGAAATAATTTTAGGACAAAGGTAGATGGTAGAAATAGAAACCATAAAAAAGTTCTAGAGGCATTTAGATAAATTAAGTGGTGGTAAAGGCAGCATTGGTTATGAAGGTAATCTAATTTGAAAGGTTTATCAATCTTTTGAAAGTAAACCACAGCGAGCTAGCGTGAGATGCCACATTAGCATTTTATGAAGCCATTGTCATTTATGTACAAATTTTTTTTGGATACCTGCTATATAGCAGACTTTGTGCTTGGTACTCACAAAGAATAAGGCAACCAAGGTCTCCATCTAATGTACAACTGAGATAAAAATTATAATATGTGCAATGTAGTTAGGGCTATATAAGGAGAAATAAGGGGTAATAAGGAAGTACATGAGAGGGGCCTCTCAGCTCCACCCGCATCATTGGGGATTTCCACTGAAGCTGCATTCTGTGAACTGCAACCAATTTTACCCAGACTGTGCTCTTATGGGAAGTTTAAGAGCAGGTGGAAATGATGAATGTGATGGGCCAACTCTAAGACAGTTTCTAATGCTCTCCATCTCCTGATATTTACACTCTTTTATAATCCCTTCCTCTTAAGTGTGGTCAGGGCCTGTGACCTGTTTCTAGCCAGTAGAATATCTCAAAGGTGATGGAATAGGATTTTTGTGACCTCAGTCTTGTAATCAGACCTTATTTCTTTTGATCTAGTAAAACAAGCTGCTGTAGTGCACGCTGCATTATGGAGGTGCACACATGACAAGGGATGGAGGGCTTTCTCTGGCCAGCAACTCGCAGCCAGCAAGGAATTAAAGTCAGTCTAATAGCCAGAAGGAAGGAACTGGGTCCTCATCTTTCACCATAAGCAAAAGCTGACTCAAGATGAATCAAAGATTTAAATGCAATACCTAAGACTGTGAAAACACTAGAAATAAACCTGGGGATAATTCTTTGGGACATTGATGCAGGTAAAGAACTCATGATGAAAACTTCGAAAGTATAAGCAACAAAACCATGGCAGATGGGACATATGATAATTAAACTGAAATGTTTCTGCATGGCAAAATAACCAACCAACAGTGAATAGATATTATGCAGAATGGAAGAAAATATTTAAAAACTATGAATCTGACAGGGGACTGACATCCAGAATATAGAAGAAACCCAAATAACTCAATAACAACAAAAACCCCACAAAGAAACCTATTAAAAATGGGAAGAGGACATCAACAGACGTTTTCAACAGGAGACACACAATAGGCCCACAAGCATGTGAACAAATGCTCATGATTGCTAGTGAACAGAGAAATGAAAACTAAAACTGCATTGCGGTATCATTTGCGCTAGTTAGAATGGTTAAAAAAGTCAAAAAGTAGCAGATGTTGGCAGTGATACAGAGAGAAGGGAAAACTTGTACACTGCTAGTGGGAATGTAAATTAATACAATTTCTGTTGAAAACAGTATGGCGATTTCTCAAACAACAGAATTACCTTCCGATCCAGGAATCCTGCTATTGAGTAGCTACTTAAAGGAAAATAAATCATTATTACATCAAAAACATGCCACATTCAAATCTTTATCACAGTACTAATTCACAATACCGAAGATATGGAATCAACTGTCCATCAGTGGCTGACTGGATAAATAAAATATGTACATGCACTTACACACATACACAATGGAATAGAATTCAGCCATAAGAAGTGTGAATTATATCTTTTCCAGCAAGGTGGATGGAACTGGACGCCATTCATTATTTAGTGAAACAACTCAGAAACAGAATGGCAAATTTCACATATTCTCACTTATAAGTGGGAGATAAATAACGTGCACACATGAACATGACTGTGAAAAATAAGCACTGGGGCCCCTTGAAGTAGCAGAAATTGCTCAATAGTTACAGTGCACACTGTTCAGATGAGAGTTACACTAAAAGCCCAGAATTTATCACTTCACAATGTATCTATGGAACAAAGCTGCACATGTACCTCTTAAATTTATGAAACAAATAGCAAAAACACCTGATGGATAAGGGAGCTTCTTGTGTATTAAAACCAACCCAGAAGGTATAATTTCCTGGTGAGTATGTCAAGGTCAAGACATGACATGAAGATCCTGTAGTGGAGTTTTGAATAATACCTATATTTAACAGCTAAACATCAGAAGAGGAGTGTTTAAGGAAGACTGAAGCAAGCAGACAAAACAACAGAAAGAAAAACAGTAAAACTTGGTTTCATAGAGGCCCCTTGACCCTAAAAAAATGTTTTCAGAAGGAGGGAATGGTAGATGATGTCAACCACACACATGGAGAAAAAGAAACCCTGTTTAATAAATGGAGCTGGGAAAATTGGGTGGGTACATGGAGAAGAATGAAACAGCACCCCTTTCTCTCACAAGTCACAAAAATTAATACATGATGGAAAAAGACATAAATGTAAAGCATGAAACCTAATCATTCTAGAAGAAAATGTAGAGAAAACTCTTGTAAACATTGGTCAAGGTAGGCAAAGAATTTATGACTATGACTCCAATGGCAATTATAGCAGCAACAAACATAAATAATGGGACACAATTAAATTTAAAAGCTGCTGCACAGTGAAGGAAATAATCTACAGAGCAAATGGGAAACTTACACAATGGGATAAAATATTTGCATTCTGTGCATCTGATAAAGATATTTAGAAAAAGAATCTACAAAGAACTCAAACACATCAGCAAGAAAGAAACAACCCCATTAAAAACTGGGCAAAAGACATAAACAGATATTTTTCAATAAAAGATAAACAAATGGCCAAAAAGCATATGAAAAATGTTCACCATCACTAATCATCAGGGAAAGGAATATGAAAACCACAATGAGATATCCCGTTAATCCTGTTAGAATGTCTTTTATTTAAAAAAGTCCAAAAACAATAAATGCTGGTATAGATGCAAAGAGAAAGAAGTGCTTATACACTGTTTGTGGGACTGCAAAGTAGTACAACCCCTGTGGGAAACAGTGTGGAGATTTCTCAAAAAACTGAAAGTAAATATACTATTCAATCCAGCAATCCTACTACTGGATATCTACCCAAAAGAAAAGAAATCATTTTATCAAAAATATACACAGGGCTGCACCTGTGGCTCAAAGGAGTAGGGTGCTGGCCCCATATACCGGAGCTGGTAGTTCAAACCCAGCCCGGCCAAAAAACAACAACAACAACAACAAAATATATAATATATACTCACACTCAAATGGTAGCACAATTCACAATTGCAAAGATGTGGAATCAACTCAAGTGCCTATCAATTCCAGAGTTGAGTAGGTTAACAAAATGTGGTATACGTGTATCATGGAGTACTACTCAGCCATAAAAAAGGATGAATAGATGGTTTTATAGCAATATGAAAGGAACTAGAGACCATTATCCTAAACTAAGTATCTCAAGAATGGAAAAGAAACACCATTTGTACTCCATGAAAAATTGGAACTATACCTACTTGGGAGGCTGAGGCAAGAGAATTGCCTAAGCCCAGTAGTTGGAGGTTGCTGTGAGCTGTGTGATGCCATGGCACTCTACTGAGGGCAACAAAGTGAGATTCTGTCTCTACAAAACAAACAAAAAAAATTGGAACTAACTGATGGGCCCAGCAATGCAGAGGGAAGTAAGCAGTGAGGAGGGGGAGGGAGTAGCAAAAACCCACCTAATGGGTACAGTGAACATTATTTGGGGCATGGAGTACACATATTTGTAGCACACATGCAAAACATGTATTCCCTTGATATTTTGAAATAGAAAAGAAGAGAATTTAACAAAATTACTGGATACCAAGCAAACATAAAAATTCATGACATGTCTAGGTCCCAGTAAAAACAATTAGAAAATGTAAATAATAAAAATGATCACATTTCTCCAAACCCTCCCCAAAAGAAAAGTTTGCACAAGTACTCATTTCACATTGATATCAACTTTTAAAAACAGTACCTACTATGTTTGCACAAGGCACTGTGTGAGGTGCTGGGAATACAAAGTGTTAATGACACATTTCTGCTTCTCCAGACTGTCCTTGTTCTGACACTGTAGGTCCTCTGGACTGTTAATTTCCTGAGGACAGCCTGGCCTTCCCTTACCCAAAGCTGTACAGATGCCTAATAAACACTAAATGAAAGGGAAAAAAAGAAGATACCATTTTCAGAGAACATGTGGTCATTCTGAGAGAATTTTCTATTTTCATAGATCAGTTAGGCTGGAATTCGGACTGTCTGGAACCGAAGAAGGAACTCTCAAAATGGAGAAGGTTTGGAGAGATAACTTTGCAAATGTTTGGCTCTAAAAGTGAGGAGAGAGATGTCGATAACTAAAAAATGATCGTGATTAATAAAGCTTTTTCTTAAAAACAGTAGGATTATATTCAAATATTTATGGTAGGGACCCAGCAGAAATACAGATATTGGGTGATGCCTATGGCTCAAAGGAGGAGGGTGCTGTCTCCATATGCTGGAGGTGGTGGATTCAAACCCAGCCCTGGCCAAAAGCTGCAAAAAAAAAAAAAAAAGAGAGAGAAATGCAGATATTATAAATTTGGGAAGATTATAATAGAATAAAGTTCCTGAAAAAGCAGCAGGGGATGCAATCCAGAGAAGAGTTGAGAGTTTTACTTTGGACAGAGGGTCAGACCCATCCTGGACCCATCCTGGTTAACAGTACACGGAAAACAGGAAGATAATTATTTTATGCATCACTTGGCCACTTTCAAATCCCTATTTCTTACATTGAACTTTTGCTGCTCCTTGATGAGTCAGGTGATGCATCCATTCCCATTCCACACTAGCGTCTAAGATTTCCAGACCTGGAAACTGATATTCCAGGAGGTTTGACAGCGGGGCAGGACTGGCAAAGGCGGTTTTAATCAAGGCATTCTCTCCCACATACATTTACTTCCCACTACCTCATTTTATATACCAGGACACTGACATGGCATGGCATTGCCTATACAGATCATTCTGAGAACTAGTAGAAGGACTCTACCGAATTGCCAAATCTGTCATTTGAAAATAAAACATAAGATAATTGGAGTTGCCCCAAACTGTCAAGGGCAGAGTGGCCTCCTCTGGAGACTGGAGATAGGGAAGTATCTTTTCTTTGTCTTCGAGTTTCTGCACTTAAATGCAAGAATGCACATGTGAATTTGCAAAAGTAGACTTTTGCAAAAAGTAGTCTTTCTGTTATTCTACAGAAATGTGCATTTTTTATCATGTGTCTAATTCTCAAGAGGCTTTTTTTTAATATTATGCAGATAATATCACATCTAGGGAGTGATGACTGAGACAAACTATTGCACACCTCTGAGTGAATGAGTACAGAATAGTGTCACTCCCTCCAGGAAAGATAAAACCCCAAGAATGTGCTTTGTATGGAAGCCCCCGGGGCACATTCTGCCTGTGTGCAAACCACAGAGGTATTGGAACAAACCTCACTTGGATTTAAGAATTGAGCACTAACTTCATGTTTTATAGTTCAAAATGTTATTAGTAGAAATGGGATTTTGTTTTGTTTTAGTTAATTTCTTATTTTTTCTGTGTTTGATTGCTTTTTGGCAAGGTGAGTGGAGAGAGATGGCTAAATATCAATGCTATAAAAGTAGCACACTTTAGTAATAGGTTCAAAGGTCCTGTATTTTATAATTGCTTTATTAAAACTATACTCTGACCTCTGTATTTTCATCACCCAAAGGACTGTAACAAGCTGATCAACATATAGAGGTGGTCAACACAGGGAACTAGGCCTACTGTACATGTGATGCAAGTCAGGACTATGAACATTAGGTCACCTGAAAGAGGTGGTCAGTGTAGGGAGGTGGTCAATGATGGAGCTTCTCCTGTATTTCTAACCTCTGCAGTTATAATGGGTTTTACTTTCAGGTAGAAAATGGATATTCTTACTTTTTTCAAAACATAGTCAGAATAATCTTAAAATATTAAGGCTTTTTTTTTTTTAAAAGCCAGGGTAGGATCTTTATTATAAAGAATTTGATATCATGTTTTACTATGTATCCTGTTTATTTTTTTGTTGTTGCAGTTCAGCTGGGGTCGGGCGCGAACCCACCACCCTCGGTATATGGGGCTGGCGCCCCACTCACTGAGCCACAGGCACCGCCCAAATATAAGGTTTTTTTTTTTTTATTGTTGGGGATTCACTGAGGGTACAAGAAACCATGTGACACTGGTTGCATTTGTTAGGAAAAGACCCTCTTACAATCGTGTTTTGCCCCCAAAAGGAAAATGTTTTTCTTATTGGGGAATTTTGCCAGTATTTGTTAAAACATTTTATTAAAATTAATAGCATTGGCCACACTTTTAA
>CAUYON010204962.1:0-23139 GCA_963573935.1 Arctocebus calabarensis | reverse complement strand
TTCCTTCCTTCCTTCCTTCCTTCCTTCCTTCCTTCCTTCCTTCCTTCCTTCCTTCCTTCCTTCCTTCCTTCCTTTTCTTTCTTCCTTTTTTTTGTTTTTGAGACACAGTCTCATGTTGTCATGCTGGGTAGAGTGCCATGGTATTATCATAGCTCTTAACAACCTCCAACTCTAGAGCTCAAGAGATCCTCTTGCCTTTTTTTTTTTTCTATTTTTAGTAGAGATGGGGTTTCACTCTTGTTCAGGCTGGTCTTGAACTCCTGAGCTCAGGCAATCCACCTGCCTCGCCTCCCACAGTGCTAGGATTACAGGTGTAAGCCACTGTGCTGGGCCCAGAGATGAATTTTTCCTGCTGAACTCCTGACCCATAAGAGAGAATGGTAAAATGGTTGTTGTAAGTTACCACATTTTGGAGTTCTGTATGTGACAATAGAGAACCAGAATACCTCTTCAATAATACAGCTCCCCTCCACGTCCCAACTTGCTTTAAATCCCTGGACACCTCTCTGGGTAGCATCAGGGATTTTTGGTAACAAACCCACTGCCCTCTCCAGTTCCATGGACCTAAATCCGCTATTCCTCCACCAATCTAGTGGCACAAAGAAGTTGTCAACCCTGGGCCCATTAATTCATTTACCCAATCAGTCAGGTTTGGTCCTTCTCTCTGCCTCCTTTCCTTTCTTCTCCACTGAAAAGTTTTCAAAGATCAGGATTCTACTCCCAGAAAGGACACATCCTGAGTTCCTCAAGGGCCTGGAGACCCCAACACTCTTCCCATCCACGGTCATCTTTCCCTCAATGCAGTCAGGTGTCGGGACACCCCCCTGGCTTTCTGAGGCCTTTATGTTTCCTCCCTGCCCTTAGAGAATTCCTACCAGCTTCTCCAGCATTGCAGTGAGCTGCAAGGGGCATCAGAGAAGCCAGACTCTCAACTGACAACAGAAATTAAATTGTGCCCCTCACCAAAATCCATATGTGGAAGCCTTACCTCTAGTGTGATAGTATCTGGAGATGGGGCCTTTTGAGCCGTCTGATAATTTGGCTTAGATGAAGTCATGAGGGTGGAGTCCCCATAATAGGTTTAGTGCCTTTAGAATATACAAGAGCTCTCTCTCCCCACCCCCACCTCTGCAATATGAGGACACAGTAAGAAGGCGGTAAGCCAGGAGGGAAGCCCTCATGTCAGAAACCAGCCATTCTGGCACCTTGATCTTGGACTTCTGCCTTCCAGGATGTAAGTAAATAATTTCTATTGTTTAAGCCGCTCAGTCAATGGTGTTTTGTTATGGCAGTCCAGGCTGACTAAGACAGTACTTCAGTACCCAGCTGAGGTTCCCAAGCCATGTCCACCAACAAAGACTGATGGGCTCAAACCACTTGAGGGATATAGGCCCCCAATCAGCTGTGCCCTGAGAGACTATTGGGTCAATGCAATGATCAGTCACTGAGGGCCATGAGTTAGAAGCTGTTTATTAGCCAGAGCACTCCGAGACCAGAATATACTTGCCAAAAATGGAGCTTTAAGAATTCTACAGAGTTGTGTGGGCTTAAAGAATATATTTTCAGCTGCAGAGACAAAGATGGTGATATTTGACATGTCCCCAAACCTACCTACCCATCTATCCACATCCATCCAACCCTCTTCCATTAATTATTGCTTCAACTTAAGCTTCTTTTACTGAAAAACAATCTTACCCATCAAGAACCTCCTGGAGTAGATGGTTTAACTTGGAGCCAGCAGCTTATTAAATAAGGCACCACATCACCAATGACGTGACTGCATTGTTTTCATGTAATAATGAGTACAGTCAGGCTCCCCAGGAGCCAAATGCAGATCTTTTTTGAAATAAAGTTCCTAAAATATGGAATTATTGCCATGCAATGCTTTCCAAGGAACTAGTGTCAGAAGATGCTTTTCAAAATGTCAGCTAGGTATGATGTGGGATATGTCCCACACTGGAAAGGAAGGCTGTCAGAGGAGAAAAGGAGAAACTTCCCAAGCCCGGGAGGCTTCCACTTCTATGTCTCAGCCTATACAGACGATGGAAATTCACTGCGGACTATAAATGTCTCAGTGCAAACCAGGTCTGACTGCCAGTGGTGGGTGCACCCTGGAGAAGCCTGATTCTACACTGTGACGTTATCTGACAGACCTCATTGGGGATGTGTTTGGAACAGTGTGGCCAGGCAGCTGCACCCACTGCAGGTGGAGGCCAGGAGAACTTGGCTTCTTCTCAACCATGATGCTCCACCTGAACCGACATGCAGCCCAGGCCTGGCTAAGTGCTGTTAAACAGTGAGTAGACTTTTGAAGAAGGAAAAATGGTCCACACAGGTATAACTAGGATGTAGCATAAGGCTTAGAGTACAGGTTATGAAGTCTGAGAGCCCTGGCTCTGCCTTTCACCTGGCCAAGTTACTAGACTTTTCTAAACTACAGTTTATCCACCCATAAAATGGGGCTGCTGATGGTCCTTATTTCAGAGAATTGTTGAGAAGATGCAAAGAGCTATGCATGGGAAGACTTTCAGCACAACGCCTGGCATTTATGTTGTCCAATAGAAACTGGGAGACAGACTTAATGAGTTCCCCCATTCGTGATGAAGGTGATGGTGGGGCAGTGGGAGCTCAGCTGTGGTTTGTGCTAGGACCTCTGGCTGGCAACCTCATCCAACCTTTAAAGGACTAAGAGAAGAGAGGGCCTCTCCTTCAAGGGAAGAAGGCTATACTACATCTTCCCAACTCTGCTAAGCTTCATCCCACTAATTTACAACAGCCCAGATTCCAGATAACTGTTACAGACTTAGATTGAGTTTATTTTGCACCCTAAGATCTACTGGAGCAAGGCGGAATGGCCTCTACCCCATTGTCTGGGGTTGTATTGTTTGTTCACTGTGGTAACTCCCTGTGCCTTTGTGCCTGGCCTTCCAGCTACTCTCCCATTCCCCAGCTACTCCTCTCCCTAACTACTTTCCATTACCTTACCTGTTTCCTCATTACACAATTGTGACTCACCCAGAGAATGACTTATTACTCAGCTACTCTACTACCCCCAGCTTCTTCTCATATATGGAGGTATCTTCTAATTCAACATAAGTTTGGAACAATCAACTGGACCCTGCCTTTAGACTGGGAAAATCTGTCCTGGTGTCTCTCTCTTGAACCAAGCAGCTGATGTTTAGAGATGGGATTTCCTGCCTATTATCTTTGCAATCTTTAGGCTGGGCTGCAGAAACAGGAAGACAGAGCCCACAAGGTACACATCATGGAACTTTGCCAGGCAGAGCCAGGAGTCTCAGCCAGAGTGGGAGGACACCCAAGGTGGGTGGCATCGTCCTGTTGCAACTCTTCTGATTCCAGGTGTGACACTTAGGCAGGAGGCTCCTCCCCTTCACCAGGGCCCTGTGCCTTACCAGCCCTGCAGTTGGAGATGCTTTCTCCTAAAAGCTAGGAGAGCTTCATTATGGATTTGATTAAATCATAAAGAATCTCATCCCAAGCCTGCCAGAAAACAAGTTATTTTCAGCATCCGTGGGCAGCAAATGGAGAATAAAGTCATGAGCCGGAAGGAATGACTGTGTGGAAAGTGAGCCCATTCAGGGGAAGGTTGGCCACTATGTCTCCTTGACAAAATGTTAGGTGCCAAGTAACTTGGGAGAAGTTTTGTGATGTATTCTAGGTTGGTTTTTTTTTTTTAATAAGAAGGTTACAAATCACCTTAACTCTAAAAGGTTCGGGAAAGCAAATTAAGTGTGCTAATTAGGGCCCCTCCAAAGAGCTTCTGCAATTAAGATGGGTTTTAGACATGCAAATGGCCTAAGTCAATCAAAATGGATATTCGTGGGTGCCTTAAGAGGTGACACATAGGAATCAGAAAGTCTCAGGCAATGGGAGATCTATGGTCTCAGACAGAAGTTCTTCAGGGACTTCAAAAGGGTTCCCTAATGCAAGCAGGCTTTAAGTCATAGGTTATATGGGATAGCCAAAGCTTTTCACTTCTTAATGACTTACAAGGAAAACTGCTGCCATAAATAAATAAATAAATAAATAAATGGAAAAAGAAAGAGAGAAAAGAGGAAAAAAAGAAAATCAACTTATTCATACTAAAGTGTAAATGTCTATAATAAGAATGCTTTATGTGTATGACTGATTGGAGGCTGGCATTGAGTGAACAGATTGAGAAAATGAGAGATGAGCAAAAGATGAGAGAAGTTGAGAGATGAGTAATGAGGTCGAGCAAAAGAATTAGAAAGAAAAAGGAAATTATATTAATCTTGCCTCTTGCCTACTGTAACTGAGGCTACAGGCAAATGATAGTACTAGCTACATTGACTATGTTCATTGTCCAGCCTTTATTTCTATGAATCTTCACAACACTCCCACCACACACATACATATCATTTTCTCCACTTTACAGATGAAGAATCCAAATCCAAAAGAGGTGAAGTGATTTGCCCAAGGTCCCAAAATGGAAATGAACCTCTAAGGCCCACCACCTCTCTGCAAAGCTTCCCGACCTTTCTACCAAGGGCCCCTATTATTTGATTTCCCCTATGTCATCGCATTTTGAAAGATTTTATTACTGAGCACACTGCATTTGTGAACTAATAATTTGTTCCATCTGGCAGATGATTATTTTTCTATTCTTGTTTCTGTTTCAACATTGATCCAGACTTTAACCCCAATTATTGAGGGTTCAATGTAATATTATGAAAATCACATAAACCACTGTCATGGCTATGCAGCTAACAAGCAATAAAATTAAATAAGCACCATTCTCCAGCACTGAATTCTGACTGCCACATGGTTTAGAGTCAATGCCAATCATAACTGGCATTCTCAACCCAGCATTTGGGGTTCCCAGATAGAGGGCTCTGGTAACAATGTTTGGTCCACCCTCTACATCCCAGACATTCCAGAGACATCTACAGCCAGTAAGTGTTTGAGCAATATAATATGCCCAGGGTTATCATGTTGCGCTGCTAGAATTCCAAACTAAAGCAAAGCAAAGTCTAAAATGTGTGCTAGATTTTCACAATAATGGACCCCAATGAATCATGCCTTTCAGTAACCAGGTGCTTGCACAGACTCTTCCCACATTAACCCTGTGCTTGGCCATAGGACATATTTTGGACAATGAGACATCAGCAAATGCCACGCAGGCAAAGGCTTGATAAAAATACTTGTGCAGTGGAGCTTACCTTCTTGGACTGCTGAGACCACCAGGCTGGATGAAGGACCACATGGAGAGAGAAGCCAAGTCATCCCAGCTGAAGGCAGACACTGGCTGATCCAGCAGCTAACTGCAGCCTCATGAGTGAGGCCAGGTGAGACCAGCAGAAGTGCCCATTCAAGCCAAAGAATCACTGAGATATAAGAAGTTGTTGCTTTAAGCCACTAAAGCGTTTCAAGGGCAATCTGGCAATAGGTTCAACCACTGGCAATCAATACAGCACAACTTTGGATAGTGACTCACCTGAAGGACGGCCATTACTACCTTTGTAATACCCGGGGAATTTAGGATCCTCATGCCAAAAAGCGCACATCCTAGAGTTTTTCTTGAAAGACTGAAAACTCTGACTTTTTCATCAAGGTTTGAATTTCATTTAGCTTTTCAAGTACAAATGACAAAGCTATCATTTCTCTCCCCTCCCCATCAGGTTTCATATGTCTCCTTTCTTAATCGTCACCTCTGCTCTGGATGCAACCCCTCAGCCTAACGTAGTAGACAAAGAACAGGTGCAGGCTCGGCGCCTGTGGCTCAAAAGGCTAAGGCACCAGCCACATACACCTGAGCTGGGGGGTTCGAATCCAGCCCCGGCCCGCCAAACAATGACGGCTGCAACCAAAAAATGGCCAGGCGTTGTGGCAGGCGCCTGTAGTCCCAGCTACTTGGGAGGCGGAGGCAAGAGAATCGCTTAAGCCCAGAAATTGGAGGTTGTTGTGAGCTGTGATGCCACAGCTATCCAGGGTGACAGCTTGAGGCTCTGTCTCAAAAAAAAAGAACAGGTGCAGTGGGACCAGCTCTGTTGGCACAGATGTAGGATGGAGATGCTGGACAATGCAATGCTCTGGAAAGATTCTGGAACATTCTTCTGTTTTACAAAGCCCAGCTTTCCTCTACATGATGCTTTGACTTTGGTGATTATTGAGAGAAGGGCTTGGGCTTCATGCATTTAAAAAACCTCCGAGTTCCTTCAACAGAAATATCGACCATTTCTCATTCCATCAATGGCCTCTAGGAGCCAAGCAAGAATAAATCATCTATATCCTCAACAGATTCACTAAACTGAGAAATTTGAAAAATAGGAACTGTCTGGACTCTATTGAAAACCTGACAAGCCTCTCAGATATCTTCTTATTAAGACCCTGGGGGAGGGCTGGGTGAATGTCATAGCGGTTTGATTTGGGTGACGTTCCAATTGGCTGAATTCTCCTCCTCCTCCTAGGATAGCATCACTTTGGTGACTGACCATGGTTGACCAGCCTACCAAAAGTGGTTTCTTCTCCCAGGAGTAGTCTCATGCTATCCAAACTTAGGAGGCTGCTGCCTAAAACCACGATGCCAATATTACAGGAGAGTAAGAATTGCTTTGCATGCCAGAAATTCATTTAAGCATGGTCAAATCGTTCTGTGCTTGTAGGCAGACCTGTCTGGGCTGCCAAATTAAAATCATAAAGTTGTAAGGAGAGACATAATCATCATGTTTAATGGAATTATGCCAAGATGGGTTGAAGTCTTCTTTTTCCATAATCAGATTGTCCTTAGCAACCGGATGGGTAATCTTCAAACTTTTTGCTCACAGGGTCCTCTCCCCTAGATAATATTTAAATAGCATTGCTGGTAATTGATATCTCAGCCTCCTTTTTCTAGGCATCTGTTCTTGACAAGACCCTCTTTATAAGAGCACTATCCATTGTTAAGCATGTTAATATTGTCCCTTTAAAATGACTTTGATAGATTCTGATATCAAAGATGGCCTGCCCCAGTCTGTCTTACTCACTACCAAACCACCAGCCTGGTGATGCCCATGAATCTCTACTCTGATCCTTCACATTTTGTTGCAATTTAACCCTTCAAGCTTTGGTAGGAAAGGAAGGGTCTTTTTTTTTTTTTAATAGTAGAGATTCTTGCTATTATCCCTACGTACCAAGTGCAAATAACAGTAAAGGTCATTTCAATTGCATGACTATTCACAGTGGGTAATGAGTGCCCTTAATGTGGTGGGGGTCTCTTGGGGTGTGTCCCCAGGCTCTATCTTTGCCCATGACCTATTCAACATTTTTATAAGTCTAGGCTGTATCTCTAATTCAGCAGCCTCTAGCATAGCCACCGTGGACTACAGAAATTACTTTAAATTAAATAAAGTCAAAATCTCAGTTCCTAAAAATAAAACAAAAATTTTTTTAAAACTCTCAGTTCCCCAGTTCCTAGCCACACTTTAAGTGCTCAATAGCCACACAGGGGTAACAGCTACCATATTGGAGACATCACCATCCATGGAAAAAGTTCTGTTGGACAATTCTTGTCTAGAAAGAAAATGCTCATTCCATTTATGAATGATGCAGAGTAGAAATTTCTGATGAAGATTTCATTTGAGGTGGACATATTTAATGATGGCCTTGCCAATATCCATTTTCCCTCCTTCTTGAAATAGCATCCCAATTTTCCTTGGGACAGATACAACATTTCCCTGTGTTTTGGAAGAAGTTGGCTTCAGTGGTGGGCAGATGGCGCAGATCAGACCAATCACAGCCACTGTGATTGACCCAGACACGGGTATGTAAAAAAACCTACGGCTTAGCCAGTGAGATTCCATCATGAGACTTGTTGAGCCTGGGACACTGCTGGGAAAAGAAATTATTTCTACTGAGGTTGCTAAAAGGATAGGCTATATATTTTAAGCTGCTGATAGTCATCTTTCTTTTTTGGTAGTACAAGGTACTACCTGCAAGGTACTACCCATGTGCCTGCAGCTGTGATATCTTTGAACTTTTCAGCTACGTGAATCTTGTTTTGCTTAAGTTAGTTTGAGTTTCTGTCACTGATAACACAAAAGACCTAATTTATCATTAAAGAATCCGAAATTATCTGGGCAGGTAGTCAATGAGCTCAAAACTCAACAAGATAAATTTAGAGCCTTGACCTCAGTGTTAAAAATCAACTAAGTGTCCAGGAATGCTGGACATACTGATAATATTATGTTTCTTGGTCTTGACCGAGTGCTGGTTATATGGCAGCATATGAAAATGCAACCAGTTTTTCCCTTTTCTGTATGACAAATATATATCAATAAATATATATATTTTTTAATCAGCATGGGGAAAATGTAGCTTCACTAATGGGAAATGACTTGAGGGTGTTATTTTCTTTTAAGTTTGATATGAGTCAACAGTAGCTACCCAAAAAGCCACTGGAAACATAGGCCATGCAATTAAACAAATTCATAGGCAAACTCAACCAGAATGAGGAAGACGATGGTTCCGTTCACTCTAGGGTGAGCCAGATCGGACCTTGGGAAGGATGCAGACAAGTAGAACATGTTCACAAATCTTAAAAGATATGTCATGAAAGAATGGTAAAAGTAACAGGAGTAGTTAGCCTGGAAAGAAGAGATAAGAGAATAGGATTTGGATAGGACTAGTATTCTCAAGTTCACTGAAATAATCACACAACTTTGTCATTTGCAAATAAGGTTCTTTTCTATAAGAAATCCCTAAGAGAAACACTTAAAAATCAAGACTAAGGTGAGTTCAGTAAAGTGGCTTGGTATAACATTAATATGCAAAAAAACAAAAGCCTTCCGTTCAAGGCATAAGTAGGACTTATATTGGGGAGAGGGGAAGCTAGTGCTTTCCTAAAGCACATGGAAGAATATTTGTCCAATAGAGACATGTACTATATTCCTGCTTAGAAAAATCCAGCATGATAATGATATCAGTTTGGCTCAAATTATTATATATATATGTGTGTATAATCCCAGTCAATTTTGGAAGAATTTCTTTTTAAGATTTGGAGGGAAAACTTGACCAAATAGTCCTAGATATTATGTGAGCAGCTGATAATAATCAAAAACATTTTGAAAAAGAAGAGCAATGTGAGGAAGGACTTGTTTTATCTACATTAAGCCACAATATACAGCTATGAGAATTAAAGCAGTGTGTAACTGACACCAAAACAGATTGTTGGAACAGAATAAATGGCTTGGAAAATTACCCTTCTTTATAGATGAGGCTCTAGAGTCTGAGAGCAGCGTTATAAACTTGTGAGGAAGGAAAGAATGCAGAAACAACTGATAAATTTTGGAAACAAAATATAGACAGATTTTTATTTACTACTTTATACTAAAATGAATTCCAGAAGGATTACATATTTATTTAAATAAGGTCACCAAAACCTAGAAGAAAATATAGGTTAATATATATTGCTAGTTGAAGAAACACTTCAAAGCAAGAGTTAGCAAGCTTTTTCTATAAAGGGTTGGAGAGCAAGTATTTTCATCTTTACAGGCTATGTGGTCTCAGTTCTGCCACTGTAGTGTGAAAACAGCCATAGACAATATATAAGTAAGCAGGCATGGCTGTGTTCCAATAATACTTTATTAACAAACACAGATAGTGGGAAGATTTGCTTTCCCAGCCATAGTTTTCTGATCCCTGCTCTAAAAGGATAAAAACAAAGAGCAATGTAATGAAAAAATAAGAAAAGAAAATATCATTAGTTTTGATGATATAAAAAATAAGAACTCAAAGGCATTTTTTAAAAACCTATCATGAACAAAACATCAAAGCAAACATGTGCATATACCACACTGCAAAAAATATATGAACCACACATGAGAACAAAGGATGGGCATGTCTCCCTCCAATGTCCTTCTTTCCTGTTCTCCTCACTCTCTCTCCTCTCAAACACACAAATATGCATATACACAGTCACTCAATAAGAAAAAGAAACACACTAGTAGAACAAGGAGACCAAAATAATTGGACAAATCAAAGAAAAAGATGAATGACCAATAGGTTAATGAATAGGTGTTCAACCTTAAATTTCTCAATTTTATACAAATTAAAACATCAGGGCTATTTTTCATATATCAAGTATATCCACAAAGGTGTGTTTCCAGTGCCATTGTACAGGGTTGATATGGAAGGCAGTAGGGAGGAAAGCCTGATACGCACTGCTGGGGATGCCACCTTCCTAATGACCAAAGGAGTGGCTTATACTGAAACCTTGTAGATGTTTATATTCTTGAATCCAATGAACCTCTAGGCATCTACCCAAGTAAATAATCAAAGTTGTAGCCAAATACTTTCATACATTAATACTCAATATAGCATAATTTATAGCAGCAACAATTGGGAACAACCTCAAAATAAAATATAATAATAGGGAACTGGTTGTACAAATCATAAACCATCAACAAGGCATATGAGGTTGTCATTACAAATATCTTTTTCCAAAGACCGTATGAAGACAAGATAAAATACTTGACCTCACAACAGCATTTGACTCGGCCCACAGTCCTTCCTTTTAGAAGCACCTTCCTCCCTCTGCTTCTGATATGCCACACTATTCCCAGTTTTCTTTCTACCTTCTCGGCAGATCATTCTTGGTTTGCTTTCCTTCTCTTTTCCTTCTAGGTGCCCCAGAGCTTCCTCTTAGGGTCCTTTCTCTGCTCTATTTATCATTGGTTCCTCCAAGATCTCACACAGTCCCTTGGCTTTGAAAAGATTGCATTTGTATGCTGATGGCTCCCAAAGTGCTCCCTTGAGCTCCAAATTCAGATTCTTCTCAGGACCTCCACTTGGATGTCCAAAGTGTATGTCAACTCAGAAAATCCCACAGAGGGTGGCTCATGCCTGTGATCATAGCATTCTGGGAAGCTAAGGTAGGTGGATTACTTGGGCTCAGGAGTTCCAGACCAGCCTGAGCAAGAGTGAGATCCCGTGTCTACTAAAAATAGAAACACTAGCCAGGCGTGGTGGTGCACACCTACAGTCCCCACTACTTGAGGCTGAGGCAAGAGGATCACTTGAGCCTAGGAGTTTGAGGTTGCTGTGAGCTACAATACCAGGGCACTCTAGCCCAGCAGTTCTCAACCTGTGGGTCACAACCCACAGGAACTGTATTAAAGGGCCAGGGCATTAGGAAGGTTGAGAACCACTGCTCTAGCCTGAGGCCACAAAGTAAGACTGTTCAAAAAAAAAAAAATTCAACAGAATGTTGATGCTCTCTAAATCCCCTCCCTCCTCTATTCCAGTCTTCCAATCTCGAAATTTAGCAGTGCTGGTATCTACCAAGTGCTCAAGCCAAAAACCCAGGAGTCATCCTTGAGTAATGTGTCTCTTGCTCATCTACTGCCACATGAGAAAAAAAAAACTTTGTTTTGTGGTCTTGGTGTTTCATTAGGTCAGAGACCCATGAGTTACATAGGCTTCACAAGGCGCCAGGCTCAAAACTAGTGTGAGTTAAATACAACTCACAAGGCAGTTCATGTGCTTGGCCTACTAAAACACTGTAGTCCAAGGGGGGAAAAATGTTTTTTAGTATGGCAGTCAATGTGTTAAATGTACACCTCCTACCCCAGTCTTCAAGGGTCAGTCAGTCTCTTCCCCCACCCACATCTCTCCCCCCCTTTTACCCGCCATCTGTCCTCAAACACACCAAGCATGTCCCATGGCAGACTCTTTGTATGCTTCCTCTAGACTTCTCCGCAGTCAGGGCTCAGCCCCCATCACCTCCTCAGAGCCCCTTTCCCACAGCTCACACAGTAGTCTGCCTCCTTCGTCCTTTGTGTCATTACTCTGTTTAGGTTTTTCAAAGCACTTAGCGGATGCCTAATTTTGCTGCATGCACAAGTGAATGTCAGGGTAAAAGTTGTTTTTTAAACTCACTCTGTGCTTGTGCATAGATCCAAGGGTTGAAGACACCTGAGCAGCCACTCTGTGCCCTACCTGTCCTTCCAGATCCCCCCTTCTCCATGTCTGGGGAAGCCACCCCACTTGGACTACATCAAGGGCTTCCTTACATTCTGCTACTTCATTAGGTTTGGTAATGACACCAGCAGATGCCTGCAGCGTCAAGTGGAAGCTGCCACTCTTGTCAGTCCCTCCTTTTTCCCCCTGTAGGTCCCAGTAATTTCAATGTCCCTTGTCCCTTCAGTTCCCAGGGGTCGTAACATCTCCCCACTTTCACTGGTCAGGGTACCACCCTATTCCTTCTTGGTTCCCATAAACCAATGTTTCTCAAAGTGGTTTCCAAGACTCTTCCAGGGTATACAGGGAGTCAAAACTATTTTTATAATAACACTAAGATGTTGTTTGCTTTTTTCCACTGTGTTTACATTTGCATTGACGGTATTAAAACAATGGCGGGTAAAACTATTATCGCTTTAATAGAATCAGCCCAGGGACACCAAACCATACTAGCATTCAGAATATTTTTAACTATTTTATATATACAAGTAAAGAAAAATAATTGATACCAGTTTTCCTTAAAAATGTCCTTGATGAAGCAGTAAAATGTAGTAATTTTATTAAATCTCAATCCTTAAGTAAATGTCCTTTTATTATTCTATGTGATAAAGGAGAAGTACAACCATCATCCCAGTATGCATTCCTTGAGCCATTATTTACATTGTGCACTAAGCTAGCCCCTTCTCTCGAGAAGTACAATTTTTACTTAATGAATAGAAAACAATGTTTGTTTGTGTGTTTGTTTTTGCTTTTGAGACAGAGTCTCATGCTGACGCCCTCGGTAGAGTGCCCTGGTGTCACAGCTCACAGCAACCTCAAACTCCTGGGCTTAAGCGATTCTCTTGCCTCAGCCTCCCAAGGAGCTGGGACTACAGGCACCAGCCACAACACCCAGCTATTCTTTTGTTGTTGCAGCTGTCATTATTGTTTTAGCTGGCCCAGCCTCGGTGTCCATGGCCAGCACCCTACCCACTGAGCTACGGGCGCCACCTAGAAAACAATGGTTATTCAGACTTAAGTATTTAGCAGATACTTTTTTCTAAAGTGAACTAAGAAGTCTTTTCATAACTGACAGTGTTTATTACAAATGGTAGAATTTGAATTCGTAAGCAAAAATTAGAATTTTAGGAAACTAGCATAGCCACCATGAGCTTACAGTTTCCAGTACTTGAATTTTCTCCCAAGATTCATATTAAAACTATACATTTTTTAATATCATATAATGAAATGTGTCAACATTTGGAAGATCTGCATTACACGGTGAACCTCTATTCTCTAATAGACCAATATATGGTGTTTACAAAAGTACACCTGGGTAAAAGAGCCACTCAAAATGCAAGCCAGAGTAAGAAAAGTTAAAAATTGATAATGTCTTCAGATTCCATGTAGCAATTAACCTTTAAAAAACTTGTTGAGTTTAAATGTAGTATCAAAGAATAATAATTATCTGTAAAAGCATTTAAAATATTTCCTTCCTTTCCTAACTGTATGTCTGTATGAGGTAAGATTTTCTTTTTTTTTTTTTTTTTTTTTCAGTTTTTGGCCAGGTCGGATTTGAACCCACCACCTCTGGCATATGGGGCAGGCGCCCTACTCCTTTGAGCCACAGGCGCCGCCCAAGGTAAGATTTTCTTTACTTCAACCAAAATAACACACCACAACAGACTGAGTGCAGAAACAGATAAGAGAAACCAACTGTCTCCTATTAAGTCAGACCTTAAAAAGATTTGCAAACGTATAAGGCAAGGATGCCCTCCTTGTTATTTTCTTTGTTTTGAAAATATCACCATTTTTCATAAACATATTTATGTTAACATGTGGTGGTTTTAAAACACGTCCACAAATGCTTTTCTCTTAAAGAGACAGAGCTAAATTCCCTTCCCCTTGAGTGTGGGCTGGAGTAGGTGAGTCATTCCTTATGAATAGAATATGGTGGAAGTGATGATATGTGATTTCCAATGCCAGGTCATAAAAGCACATGGCTTCCTCTTATCTCTTGCATCCCTCACTCCAGCTGCCGTATGAGAAGGTCACATGGGAAGAGGCTAAGGCCTCCCACCAAGAGCCATGTGAGTGAGACATATTGGGAGTGGGTCATCCACCCCCAGGTAAACCTCATCATTGCCACAATCTCATAAACTACCCAGCTAAGCTGCCCTGGATTCCTGAGCCACAGAAATTGTGTGAGACAAGAAATGTTTATTATTTTAAGCTGCTAAATTTTGAGCTCATCTGCTCTGTAGCAATACATACATAATATACATAATATAAGCACAACAGATAATGAGCTTATTGTTCTGATTTAATAAATCAATCAATATTTGTTTTAATTCTTCAGTTTTAATTTCTAATACAGCAAATATGGATTGAGAAAACCCAGTTAAACATAAGGCCTTAGGACTTATCAGTTATTAAGAATATAAAAGGTTATGTCACATTCTATTTTTTTTTTTTTTTGAGACAGAGCCTCAAGCTATCACCCTGGATAGAGTGCCATGGCCTTACTGCTCACAGCAACCTCCAATTCCTGGGCTCAAGAAAGTCTCCTGCCTCTGACTCCCAAGTAGCTGGGACTACAGGCACCCGCCACAATGCCTGACCATTTTTTTTTTGGTTGCAGCTGTCATTGTTGTTTGGTGGGCCCGGGCTGGATTCGAACCTGCCAGCTCAGGTGTACATGACTGGTGCCTTAGCCCCTTAAGCCACAGGCACCGAGCCTAAATTATTTATTTATTTATTTTTTTTTTTGCCTAAGTTATTTTTTAAAAGAAAAAAAGAATATAAAAGGATATAAAAGGACTCAGATCAAAAAGTTTGAGGGCCACTGCCCTAAACTCTTTGCAAATCCTTAATTTTCGTTTTGTTCTGCACTTCTAACATTTTCTAGAACAAGGATGCATTATTTTTATAATTAGAAGAAAAGAAACTTCCATTTTAAAAATCACCAAAAGCGAAAGCCAGAGCTATTTCCTGCAAATGAGCCAATGGTTTAGAAAGTGGCCTACAGAGCCCAGGTGTCCAGCAGTGAGCCTGGGGGTAGGGGCAGTTTGCAGGGGGAGGGATGGGTGGGTGGACATCATTCCAGCACTCACCAGCCTAACCTCAGTCAGAATGGGCTCCTTCATCTGTTTTACATATGGGATTCCTGCATAACATTTTATTAAAAGAAAAGTTTCCAGGCCAGGCATGGTGGCTCATGCCTATAATGCTAGCATTCTGGGAGGCCAAGGCTGGTGGATCCCCTGAGCTCAGCAGTTTGAGACCGGCCTGAGCAAGGGTAAGCCCCCCATCTCTACTAAAAATAGAAAAACTATCCAGTTGTAGTGGTGGGCACCTGTAGTCCCAGCCACTTGGGAGGCTGAGGCAAGAGGATCACTTGAGCCTACGAGTTTGAGATTGCTGTGAACTATGATGACACTCAACCCATGGCACTCTACCCAGGGCAACCAAGTGAGACTCTGCCTCAAAAAAAAGAAAAAGAAAGAAAAGTTTCCACTGCTTAAAAAAAGTTTGAAAACCTCAAAAGTGAGAATAATGGTTAAATTTAATAAGAGTTAAATTTAGAGTACAGAAGAGTCAAACTTTTTTTTAAATGAGAACGGAGTTTCCACAAAGGAAACCTTACACATTTTGAGAGAAAACAAAAGCCCTAACAACATATATTCACTGGTTTCGAGGGAGGCTGGGCTATACTAGCCCAAGAAGTTACACCTGGGGATAAGAGGCTTATTTGGGGGCCCACAAAATGAAGGGCCCAAGAGGCCAGCAGAAACGCTAGGGTCTTTAAGGCCAAAAGAAACACAGATCACAAGGGAGAAGTGATCTTGTATTCCAGGGAAAACCAAAAGCAAGAGGTGCCAGGACACTGTGGTTAAAAGTATGGGGCTTCCAAGACAACTAATCCAGATTTGAGTCCTGGGTTTGACACTTAAAACCTGTGAGTCCAGCCAGATGTGATGATTCAAGCCTGTAATTTCAACACTTTGGGAGGTCCATGTGGGAGGATTATTTGAGGCCAGGAGTTAAGACCAATCTGGGCAACACAGTTTAGACCGCCACAAAAAATTTAAAAAATATTAGCCTTGTGTGGTAGTACTCACCTACAGTCTCAGCTACTCAGGAAGCTGAGCTAGGAGAATTTCTTGAGCCTAGGAGTTCAAGGCTAGTGAGCTATGATTGGTCTACCGCACTTTAGTGTAGGTAACAGAGCAAGACTCTGCCTCTTAAAAAAGTAAAAAAAAAAAAAAAAACAACAACCTGTGTGACCTTGGAAAATGACTTAGCCTCCCTGGAGCTTAAGATTCCTCATCTATAAAACAGGGTTTGAGAATATAACATGGTACAGCCATTTGGGAAAACAGTTTAGCAGTTTCTTTAAACGTTAAACATAAATATATCAAATGACCCAGTATTCTGCTTCCAGGTAACTACCCAAGAGAAATGAAAACATATCTCCAGACAAAGACTTGTGCACGAATGCACTTAGTAGCATGAATCATCAGAACTCAAAATGGAAATAATCCAAAATGTTCTTCCACTAGTAAATGGATAAATAAAACGTGGCCAGTCACTACAATGGAACACTACATGGCAATAAAAAGGAAGGAGGCACTGATCCGTGCTACGACCTGGATGAATCTGAAAATAGTGTCCTAGATGAAGGAAGCGAAGCACTAAAGATCACATGTTGTATGATTCCATGTAAATGAAATGCCCAGAAAAGACAAATATTAATATAGAGAGAGACAGAGATAGTGGTTGCCTGGGACTGGGGAACCAAGAGTCATTGCAAATGGGCAAGAGGCTTCTTTTGGGGGTGCTGAAAATTTTGTAAAACTAGATTGTGATGGATGTAACTCTGTACATTTACTGAAAATCACTGAATTCCACACTTACAATGGGTAAATTGTATGTTGTGTAAATTAAACCCAAGCTATTTTTTTAAAAAATATGGTTTGACTTTCTAACCTCAGAAGATTAACCAAGGTAACACACATTAACACAGGCTGCCTGGTACAGAGTAAATACCTAATAAAGAATGACAATGACAACAAAATATACAATTAAAATGGATTATGTAAATGCAGAAAACAACAATTTTTATCACTTATATATAGTTCTTGCCATACCACTTCAATATGTATCAACTCAATTTAAAGGTCTCCCAACAACTTTATGAGGCACAAGTATTAATTACCATACCGTCTTTGCAGATGAGGAAATTGAGGCACCAAGTAGTTAAGTAACTTCCCCAAGACTGCACAGCAAGCAAATGGTAGAGCTGGGATTTGAATCCTGGAGGATGAACTACAGAGAATTGGGGGCCTCACGGCCACATATGGCCTTCCAGAACCCCAAGTATGGCTTCTTGACTGAATCCAAACTTTGTTAAAAGGATTTGTTCTGGGCGGCGCCTGTGGCTCAGTGAATAGGGCACCGGCCCCATATAACGAGGGTGGCAGGTTCAAACCCGGTCCCGGCCAAACTGCGACAAAAAATAGCTGGGCATTGTGGCGGGTGCCTGTAATCCCAGCTACTTGGTAGGCTGAGGCAAGAGAATTGCCTAAGCCCAATAGCTGGAGGTTGCTGGGAGCTATGATGCCACAGCACTCTACTAAGGGCGACAAAGTGAGACTCTTTCTCTAAAAAAAAAAAAAAAAAAAAGATTTGTTCTGTAACATCTGGGTTCAGTCAAAAGGCCATACTCAAGGATCCATAAGACCACATGTGGTGCCCATCCTCCCAGCTGTGACCCTACTCTGTCTCTCAGTAAATATCCCTATGCATGGAGTGACTGCTCTAACCAGTGCTGGGGGGGGGGGGTAGATAGAGAAAGGGTCACAGAGGACTCTCCAGAGGGGGTCACAGCAGGAGTTAGTCAGGGGAAGAGTGTCCAGAGGTAACCACACGTGCTAAGGGATAAAGGTCAGAGAACACAGGGCCAGGGGGGCGTGGGGGGAGTCAGGAGTAGCTGCAGCACTGAGGGTGGGGCTCAGGCAGGGCTGGGGGCAGGGGCTCCTAGCCTAAAGGCAGTAAGGGCTGGAGGAGGAAATTCAGTGAGTTAGTACCACGCTGCCTTTCTGGGGAACAACTCCCATTACCCAGGCAGGTGGGGGAGGTTGACTCAGAGGCTGCTATGAGCTCAGGGGAGCGGGGGAGCTGCCACCCCACGCTCCCACCCCGCTGTGAGCTAACACCCCAGCAGCCTCCCAAACGCCAGCTCCACCAGCAAGCAGAAGCCGTTCCCATCAGCTGGGCGCAGCGGGCTGTGATGCTGCCAGGCGGCTGAGCACAGCTCAGTGAGATCAGGGGCTGACTGATGGCAGCCACCCCCCATCCTAATCCAGCCATCTCTGGACCCCAAGGACACTTCTCGCCCCACCTCCACAGCCTGCCACAGAGCACAGTGCTCTGGCCCCTCCGTGCTTATTTGGATGTCGCTGGAGCTGGAGGAACAGCCCATGGGGTCTAGCGCTTTTCTCATTCAAATTTAATACCTTTCCATCCATCTCTTCCATTTTTCCACATCTGTTCTAGATAGGCATTTGCAAATGTTCACGAAATATTTACCGAGGCACAGGCAAAACTACTGGAAAAATCTACATCAGTAAGGAACTAGATCAAAATGTTGATGAATCCATACCATGAAATATTACACAGCAGTTAAAAAGAATGACGAAGATCTGTTGTACTGTATGTCCCCGGCATGAAAATATCTACAAGACGCACTGTTGGATGGAAAAAAAAAAAAAAAAAGGAAATTGCAGAATAACATACCCAAGATGTCATCACTTATATAAAATCTTTTTAAAATTTGACTCTCTGTCTCTCCGCAAGTAAATGTGAAAAATGCAAGGAGGGAAACACATCAAACTAATATCAGTCGAGATGAAGGAAAGGAGGGAAGTGACTTTTCACTTTGCACACTTCTTTGTTGCTTGCTTTTTTACAAGAAGAATATGCTAGGGCAGAACTGGTTTCTTAAAAGCCTTAGAGTCTGTGAACACACACACGTGTGTTAAAATTATCACTGGATTGGTGCAGGGCTCAGGGTATCCTTTCAAAGAGTCGTCATCCCTAGAATCTTGTCTAATTTCTGCCGCACCCTATTGAAGGCAAGCATTCAAAACCCCATTTTTACGGATTAAAAAAAATGAACCGGAGAGATGAAGCAAGCTGCTCCAGGTCACCGGCAGGGCGGGCTGCAAGGCACTGGTCCCTGGAACTCGAGTCCGGGGCTCTAACCAGTCACAAGGCTGCAGGCAAGGGGCGGGGCCCTGGCAGGGGGCGGGGCCTGGGCAGGCGGCTGGGGAGGCGCCACCCGGGTGGAGGTTCTGAAGCGCCACTTCCCGCTCCCCGAGGCTCCGAAAGCCCCTCAGGGAGGCGGGAGATGGGGCTTTGTCAGGGAAGAAGTGAGTGAACGGTGAGGGATGAGAGGAAAGCTGATGAACCGCCGCCCCCAGCAAAAATTAAACATCATGATGAACCACCCACTGAGTGGGATGGGGCTGCCACGTCACTCGGCAAACCACGCGTGGGAAGGAGCTTAGCGGGGCCGTGTCCCCGAGCTTGAGATTTCACGCCTCTCTCATGGGGGCTGCTCACCCCGGCTCTCAGCTAAGCTGTTTCCAGCAGCGTGGTGCCAGGTATGCTCATCTGCTCATTTCCTGGAGCCCTCTGTAAGCAGAGTGGAAACGGAATCATGCTTCTCAGAACGTTCTAGAATCTGAAGAGCCAAGTGAACAAAACCCAACACCCTCTTGTGCCCCCACCAGGTCTCAGACATTTTGCTTTAGTGCCAAATGTCTGACGGGCACGCAGAGGGACCCAGGAAAAGTGCGAGGCCTCTCCAGGCATGGCCAGGAAAGCTTTGTACATAGGGACAGGCCAAAGGCTCTACAGGGAACAAACCTCAGCTGCACAATGAGCAGCCACAACCCCTTCAGGACATGTCCCGAAAAGAGGTTTAGGTTACAGTGGACCCTCCATTCATTCTGAAAACGGCGAAGCAAACTTACAAGGCCATGAGGGTAGAGACAAGAGCTTGGATGCTGGGGGCTGCAATCCCACCCTGCCACCTGGGTTAAGGTTCTGATCTTTCTGAATCTCAGTTTCCCCATCTATAAAATGGTTATTGCCATTATTGTGGCACAGAGCATGATATTTCAAAAAAGAGACACATAATAATAATATAATTAAATAAAATACAAGTACGGGGCATCCATCAAATCTGGAAACCTGAGATTATATAAAGGTGTTTATGTGTTTGTTTATATTTATTTATTCGTTCACTTTACAGAGTGAAAATTTCCTAGGCAACATTATGTATATTTGTCTGTGTTTTCAGGTCTGTAGACATCCTATGATAATATAAACATAATGAAATAAAAAACAGTGATAATATTATAAGATAAAACATTAATAACCACTTAGCATGAGGGACCATGTCCAAGAACTTCACAGGGATTATCTAATTAATGTTCACAGCAAGCTGTCTTATTAGCTCCATTGTACAGGGGTAGAAATTGAGTACAGAGCCAGAGTGACACATCTACTTGACAGGCTCACACAGGAAACTGACAAAGCACATTTTAGACCCAAGTAGTCTCACATCAGAGTCTAGGCCTTTAAACATCCCTCTACACCATTTATGTCTGCAGTGATGGCTAAATAAAATGGGACAGCAGACAGTGGGATTTGGCACAGAGAAGGGACTTAAGACATGGAAACTCCTGTAAGTATTGAGATCTTGGAGAGGAGAAATCAGATCCACCTTGCTCACCACTGTATCTAAAATAGTAATGCACAAAGAGCGGTTGTCAGTAAATACTGCATCTGGCCCTGTGTAATGTACACTTTTTTGCTTAAACTTTTGAGGGAAAAATAAGGGTGAAAAAAATACATGGGTGGTATTACTTGTTACCACTGGAACATAAAATTTCTTGTACTTCATATCTATTCTTGTATTTTATAATTATTTGTTACATAAAATTTCTAGTACCATAAGATATGAAAAAATAGATGCTAAAATGCCTTTATAATATAAACAAGTATAAAACTAATAAAAAATTGAATTAAAAAATTAAAATGAAAGATTGTTTTCCTGGAGGTTTGGACCAAAAAGTGGTGTGCATTATATACACAGGAATGAATTATACCCAGCAAAACATGGTATTGGTAGGAGAGAAGGAACATTATTCAGGTCTTCAATTAGCCAAAGACTGGAATCCTTGTCCGTCCCCCCACCGCAACAAAAAAGTCTAAGATAAATTCAAAACTTTTCCTAAGGAGCATTCAGTTCCCAAGACACGTGCGGCCACCTAAACTTGCAAACCACCTCGCCCACACCTCTATGGCACGGAACCTGGAATCCAAACAGGACCAGACAGTCACCAGCCACCAGCCAGCAAGACTCAGAAGGGGCCTACCTTCCTCGGCATCATTCCTCAGCGAGGCCTCCAGCAGGGCCACGCTGGCCTCAAAAGACACCTTCTTGCGGCGGCCACCTGTGCTGCGCTTCCGCTCGTGTTTGCGCTTGCGGTGCTGCAAGTCCTGCTCGTACTGTGCCCACTTCTTCAGCTGCTGGGCCCGGCGCTTTTGGGCGGCACGCAGCCGCTCCAGCGTCGGCACCTTCTCCAGCAGCTGCAGCTCCGTCAGCAGGTCTACGTGGCTGGCCATGGCCACCGAGCCTCCCCACGCCCTGGCTGGGGGCTAGCACGGTGTGCCACGAGCCAGGGAATCGCGGGGGCTCCTGTGGGGCTGGGGCCTCATGGTGGTGCCTGTGGCAGCAAGAGAGACACAGATGGTCACATGTGTCAGGATGGAAAACTCAGATCTGATTATATCACCCCAAGTTCAAAACTCTTTGGAGGTTTTCTTTCCATTGCTCTCCAAACAAAAGTGCAAATCCTTACAGAAGCCTTCAGTCCCAGCAAGGTCTGGCTGTGCTGTCTAATGCAGCATCAATGGCCATATGTGGTTACTTAATTTTTTTTTTCTTGAGACAGGATTTTGCTCTGTTGCCTAGGCTAGTGCAATGGCATCATCACAGCTCACTGCAGCCTCAAACTCTGGAGCTCAAGCCATCCTCCTGCTTCAGCCTCCTGAGTAGCTGGGACTACAAATGCCTGCCACCAGGCCTATCTAATTTTCTACAAATGTTTTTGTAAAGAAAGGGCCTCTCGGGTAGTGCCTGTGGCTCCGTGGGTAGGGCGCCTGCCCAATATATTGAGGGGGCAGGTTCGAACCCAGACCCCGTCAAACTGCAACAAAAAATAGCCAGGCATTGTGGTGGGCGCCTGTCCCAGCTATTTGGGAAGCTGAGGCAAGAGAATCACTTAAGCCCAGGAGTTGGAGGTTACAGTGAGCTGTGACGCCATGGCACTCTACCAAAGGTGATAAAGTGAGACTTTGTGTCTAAAACAACAAAAAAAGAAAGGGTCTTTCTATGTTGCCCAGGCTGGCTTCAAACTCCTGGCCACAAGTGACCCTCAGCTTCCCAAAGTGCTAGGATTATAAGCATGAGCCACTGTGCCTGGCCCCTACTTAAATGTAAATTAATTAAAATAAAATAAAGTGTACAACAATTTAGTTCCTCAGCTGCATAAACCACATTTCAAGTGTACAATTGCTACATGCTTCATATTTTTGTTTTTGAAAAGTTATTTTTTAGCAAACCATTATATAATGTTACATAAACATCATATTTTTATACCATAAAAATATATGTTGTTGTATTATTATAACCTATCATGGGTTTATTGTTTTCGAAAGGGATTAATACTATTTTTTAATTTCTCGGTATTCATTTACAATATGATAAGTATTAACAGACATAATCTACACAAACAAAGCTTTTGGGGATTCTCAATTTAAGAGGATAAAAAGATCCTAAGGCCAAAAAGATTTAAAACTGCACTCTGGGAGACTGAGGCGGGAAGATCGCTTGAGCTCAGAAATTCAAGACCAGCCTGAGCAGGAGTGAGACCCGGTCCCTACTGAAAATAGAGAAATTAGCCAGGCTTCATAGCAAGCACCTGTCATCCCAGCTATGAGGAAGGCTAAGGAAAAAGGATCGCTTGAGCCCAGGTTTGTGAGATTGCATCCTAGCTCTAAGCTAGGATGACTCCATGGAACTCTAACCTAGGGCAATAGAGTGAGACT
>CAUYON010204960.1:0-15101 GCA_963573935.1 Arctocebus calabarensis | reverse complement strand
ACAATTATTGACATGGTGGGGGTGAAGGAAGAGGAGAGCAGAGAGAGGAAGAATGAGGGAGGGGTGGGGAAAGGAAGAGCAGAGAGAGGGAAGGAGTGAGGGGGTGGGGTCTTGGGGTCTTGGTGTGTGCCACACCTTTTGGGGGCAAAACATGATTGTAAGAGGGACTTTTCCCAACAAATGCAACCAGTGTAACATGGTTTCTTATACCCTCAATGAATCCCCAACAATAAATAAATAAATAAATAAATAAATTACAAAGGAAAATGTTTTATTACCATTAAAAAGAGGAGTAAAGTAGGCAAAATGCTTTTTAGCTAGAGAAATTCAACTATCACATTCAACTATAAGAGGAAAAGAATTTGATGTGGAATAAAGCAATGTTAAACATTAAAGAAAGTGAACATTTAGGAATTATTTATAACTAAAGGAATATGACTTATTAAAGACAAAAGCTACTTCCTAGCCTCTACTAAAACCATAGCTCTATAGGGATCACTTCTTCCACCTTTCTCCCCACATTCCACAATGGCAAATATTGAAAAAGATAACACAGCACAACATGCCTCTGTATAAAAGTAGACAGAAAAAGAGCTGTCCAAAAAATTAAAACTGCACATTCCATTTAGTATAAACCTGGTACACTGCTTCAATAGCTCCAAACACTCATGTAAAAGTTAGCCATACATCTTTCCAGTCCATTTAGAATGATACACTTAAGAGGGAACCAAGCCAAATGAAGCCAACAACTCATGGAAAAACATCTGCTGATAATTTCTAAGGTTAATGGTTTCCAATAGTAATATATATCTCTTATCATAATGTTTTACACGGCAAACATTCAAGTATTTATTGGTAAATGATTATACTGAGTTAAGTGGAATTACTACCAAAAACCATTACTACCACATAGCAGTCTGCTAATATTTAGATACTTTAGTCAGATTTTGATAACCTTTCTGCTTAAGAGTTATTGTTTTATTAAAATTTAACATACATATGCCATTCTCATAGCAGTAACAGAAAAGTTATTCCTACAAATAGAATTTTAGGTAACTGAAATTCAATTTACCACACATATGGAAAAATGAAATAGTATTTGATGAACAGTTTGACTTAATTATTCAAAAATGAAATTTTTTAAAAGAATGGCAAATATATTACTAAATGTATGGTTGCATACAAATGTACACATATTTATTACTCTGGTTATGCCAGTTTCAGTCATATTAAAATTTGATGACTACAGAGTTATATAATGTATAGTCAAGCTTTAGCTTTTCCCTTAGTCCTCCTAAACAAAAAGAAAATAGATCAGCAGTAAGGATTTCATTCTGAACAATACAGCTCTTGCCCACAATACCCTTCTATTGCTATTATCTTAAAGTTACAATAAAATAATATTGGTTAATGGCAAAGCCAAGAGTTATAAAGACACTGAGAAAACGCTGAGTCACAAAGTCACAACGAGTAAATAAACTAAAAAATAATACCAGAATTCATTATTTCCAAATGAGACCTATACCCTCCAAAATGACTTACTTGGGAAGGCCAGAATACTTATTCTAACAATGCTGTCACTTACAGTATTTTTAGAATTTCATTTGGAAAGGCTCTACAAAACCTATAACACATTCTATTGATTATCCTCAACAAGTACTAGTGAATCCCCAAATTTAGATTATGCAATTCTTGGGATGTAGATTGAGTTTCTGAAGCAATTAAAAAGTCACATAGAGTCTGCTATCGAGGATATGATGGATCATCAATCAGAGCTATGTATGTATATTCGGTCAAAAATGAGATGTTAACCTAAAGCAATTAAGTCTAATTTTCTTTAGGAGGCAACCCTAGAAAGGTAAAGCCTCCTAAGGCAACTACTCTGAAGCACATTTCTCACTTGGATATCATCCAGTCCAGGCTCAGGCTCTCATTTTACTAATAAGAAAATGGGCTAGGTCTGATCACTCACACCTGTAATCCCTCTGTTTTGGGAAGCTGAGGTAGGAGGATCACTTGAGGCCAGGAGTTCAGGATCAGCTTGGGCAACATACCAAGACTCCACCTGTACAAAAAATTTGTTTAGCCTGGGGTGGTGGCATGCACCTGTACTCCCAGTTGGAAGTAGGAAGACATCCCTGGAGTTCAAAGTTATAGTGAGTATAATCATTCTACTGAAATTCAGCCTGGGCAATAAGAGAGACCCTGTCTCAATTAAAAAAAAAAAAAAAAAGGAAAAAGAAAAATTAAATTTCTAAGAGGTGAAAGAATTGCCCCAAATTACTCAACTAATTAGTGGCAAACTGGAGACTGAAGAGCAGGTCTCCTAATTCCTAGTTCAATATTCATTCCATTTTACTGTACAGAATAGAAACTGTAAGGCTTGAGAACAAAGTAGAACTGCCTTCAAAATACAGTAATGGTTTTTGTTTTAAATTCAAGTTAAGACAACTAGTCATCTCCAAAATTTTGGAAAAATATGGGATTTAATTTTACATACACATACACACACTTAGTGATGCCAATTTCTCACTGTCACATGGAAAAGACAGGGACCAAAATGCAGAATAAAAAACAATGAAAGATAAATGATATAGTAGTCCAGGCCCTAAAGTAGGTCTGTAAAGCCAGTTTTATTACCACTCAGTCATACTGTATTGATGATTTTTTCCTTATGCAGACATCAAAAAAATTAAAGTTGAGCTGTCATCATTACCATTTGATAGCATTTATTGAGTATTTACTATGCCACTTTGCTAGGCATTTTTGCTTGCATTACTCTACTTAATCCTTAGAACAACCTCATGAGGTGGGCACAGCATATCCCCATTTAAAAGATAAAGAAACTGAAATCTACTGAGGTTAAATAACCAAAGTCGCAATGTGTGGCAGGTTCTATTTTCCAAAGACAGTTATAAAAATGTCTCCCGTCCCACATGTTCTCCTTTTTCTTTTTGTTTTTGTTTTTGAGACAGTCTCACTTTGTCACCCTTAGTAGAGTGCCTAGAGTGCAGTGGCGTCACAGTTCACAGCAACCTCAAACTCTTGGGTTCCAGTGATTCTCTTGCCTCAGCCTCCCAAGTAGCTGAAACTACAGGTGCCCACAACAACGCCCAGCTATTTTTTAAAGACGGGGTCTCGCTCTAGCTTAGGCCTGTCTTTAACTTCTGAGTTCAAGCAATCCTCCTTGGCCTCCCAAGTGCTACGATTTCTCCTTTTCTTGATAAACTTTTTTGCTTAGGATATAGTCTTAGACTTATAGAAAAACTGTGATAATAGTACAGCTCGTCTTATTATTGTCAATTAGTAGATAAATTTGTCACAACTAATGAAGCAATATTATAATATTTTTATTAACTAAAGTCCATATTTAATTTAAATTTCCTTAGTATTCATCTAACATCTTTCTTCACCAGGGTCCCATCAGAATACCACATTGCATTTAGTCATCCTGTCTCCCTACACACCCTTTGACTTTTGACAGTTTCTTAGAATTTCCTTGTTTTGGATGATTGAGGAAATGGAAAAACTGAGACTAGACCCTGAATGTGTCAGACTGCAAAGAGTGTGCTTTTTAACCATACTACTAAATAATTCCTGTAATCTAAACTGTTTTTCCCTAGGTTTCAAAAAGGTTTATGCATTGGTCAATCAGTGGGCTTGAATTGGCAGATACATCCCATTTGCAAAGTAGATCCTATAGCATTACTTTATCTTCCAGTAACTGCATTATTACACAGTATATTCCAAAGAATATAGGAATGAGCTGTCACCGTATTTAAGATGATGTGGCACCAAAATATAAATGACATCATTTCCAGTGACAGAACCAAGCAAGCTATGCATTAACTTCCTTTTAAATAGCCATATACCCCAATACCCACAGTGTTATGAATTTTTAAATACTCAACTAATTCCTATTTTCTTTTATTTAATGGCAGGAGTGCTTATAAAACATTATTAGATTTATTTTAGATATTTAAGGATTAAGTTATGGTCAGTGCTAATTATAACATGCCTGGGAAAAAAATTTGACCTACAGTGATTAAAATTCTACTTATAAAGAAAAAAATCTAAACCACAAAAACAGCACTTAGTTTAAAACAAGTAATATGTAACTGCCAAATGCAGTATCTATCTAGATGTCTGTCTTACCGAAACACTGCAAATTACAAAAAACCAAAATGAATTTCTAAGTATTTCAAGATGAAATAGTCTTTGCATAATTTTCAAGGCTTATAATTACTTTCCTGAAACAGTAGAAGTAAATACTCCAAGTTTTTATTCATAAAACGTATTCTAGAAATTAGCACAGATTAAACTCTCAATTTTACTATAAAATGGATGCCTCCTATGAAATTCAGAATCTCTCAGATTAATGATCAAATGCAATGTCTGTCAACTTCATTTCCAAAATATACCATAAATCAACATTTTCCATACATTTCATTGTCATCACCTTAATCCAAGACATCATCTTGTTTATACGAGTGACTTCCTCTCTTTTGCTCTTAGCCAACCCACATCCCTTGTCCTTTCTTCATACTATGGCAAAATAATCTCAAAATGTAAGTCTGATTATATCATTTCCTAGTTTAAAAGTCTTTAATGGCTCTCCATTGGATCCTGAAGTAAAAATCAAATTCCCATCCTAATCTACAAGTCTTACATGAGTAAGACTCCCGTATCCAACTGTGCATGTGCACTGACTACCACTCCCCTTTTACCCACATACAGACCACTCTCTTCTACAAGGTTCTCCAACGGACATATCATTATTCTACAGAGATTTACCTAATCTATAATCAAACACAATTTTGATTTCCAGATTAGAAATGTACTAAACTCAGAATTCTATCAAAATGTGGACAGAGACAACAGTCCCAACTTACAAGCAGGTAACATGCCCAAACTCTGCATTTATATCAGTTATTTGGAATCTAGAATGCATTTTCTTCAAAAATTATATGATATATAGTGATCAGGTTTTCAAATTAGCCTACAAAATCTAACCTCACTCAAATGGACCTGAAACTAGCACTAAAAACCAAATAGTCTTTAACCACCATGACTAAAACCCTAATATGTAATGAATAATGACTTATAAAACTATCTCCTAATACCTCAATCTCTGTGTTAACTCTCATAAACAGTGGGAGGCCCACTTACAAATGCCTCTGTGACTGGCTTATGCCTTTTGTTCCCCTTCAACACACTTCACTTTATGTTCCCAGATCTTGGACAGAATTCACACCACAGAATTACTTAATTCCTATCCTTTAAACAAACCTTTGAGATTTCCACTGTTAAAAACGCCTTTGAGAGGGGAGAAATTAGAAAAGTAGAAAAAAATCACAAAACCTCAAGAAATCTTAATAAGAAGTTGTTTTGTTTTTACCAACAGCCACATGGAGTCAGATGGGATTTTACTAATCTTCCACTTTCATTACAGAAATAATCCTAGACTTTTTAAAATCCTAGGGTAGGCACTTCTGAGTAACTTCTCCATCCATGAGGAGAGCTTCCTATTCCATTTCTTCTCATATCCCCTTTCATTTCTTGCGTACACCCTGAATGGGATGGTACACACAGAACTGAAATAAAGGAAAGATAAAGACTGCCAAGTGGTCAGGGCATTAGGGTCACCACAAATCTATAACTTAGTTATGTACTTAGAGACTACATACAGATGCTTTAGAACAAAGAAATAGTTTCATAAATGAACACCAGAATAGTTTCCAGAAATGAGAAATCTACCTTAAGTATCACATTATAACATGCCTTTGTTCTTCAAGGCTCATCTTATTTCTCCAATAATTAGACTGAAAGTGTATCCTAAATTGTCTCCATGCAACAAACACTGACCTGAGTACACCATAAAGAGGTACACTCCAGGGAATCAAAACACCGCCTCTAATGTGATTAAATTAATTGACCTACAAATGGAGAGATCAGTTGCTATTTAGTCTAGATGACAGAAACTAAAAAGATCAGAGCTACCTGACTCTTAAAACTCCAATAAGCAGGATAGAAGATGACTGTGAAAGCCAAAAGAACTAATGTCATAAATGTAAAAGAATTCTTAAGCATAAAAATGAGCAGCTAGTTCACTCAACTTCAAAGAATGGATGTTTTAAAGAAAGTAAAGAAGTGGTCAGCACCTGTGGCTCAAAGGAGTAGGGTGCCGGCCCCATATGCCAGAGCTGGCAGGTTCAAACCCAGCCCCAGCCAAAAAACTGCCAAAAAAAAGAAGAAGGTAAAATGTGTCATTCTCTAAAATAAGTCTTTAAAAAAAGTACCTTATGAACTATAAAATTAGGTACAAATTATTAAATTACCACTTCTGTGATTGAAACTAACAAGAAAACCACACACTTAAGTGCATCAATGTAAAGATACTGAATCCAAAAGTAATTTGAAGTAGTTTAACACAGGCAATTAATATCCCACCAGACAGCTAATAACCTGTAAACAACTAAAACTTCCCTTAATATATCTGCTATTATTTTACCCAACCTGGTCCTGGTCCTACCACTGGACCAGGTTCAGTCCAATTTGTGAACCTGGACAAATTATTTAACCTCTCTGGGTCCCTTTTTCTGCACTAGTAAGATAGGACTAAAAATGGTACGTACTTCAGGATTATTGTGAAGATGAAATGACAATGTAAGCTATTTTGAGCAGTTCCAGGAACAGAGTAAATGTTCAAATAGGTTAGCTACTATTATTTTACTAATGCTAAGTTACTCAAAATCACATTCATGATCACAACCCCCAAGACAGTGCTCAGACCCAGTGAATGCTCAAAACTTATTGGCTGAGGCTAATGATTTATATGTGAGCTGGAATCTTGAAGCTGAAGGAAAAATTCATCTGAATCAATATTCATGATTCAAAAGTCATCTGGACAAGTTTTCTTAATTCAACAGTAAGACTCATGCGGGATTATCAAATCTTTGTGTGAACACTTCCAGGGACAAAAACTTGCCATACCAACAAAGCATACAAGAATACAGCTAATTACTAGAACATTCTTTGAGATTTTATTATACTGATTTTTGCCTTTCAAAAATGTTTCTCAAAGGCTTAATTCACTAGAGGGCATCACATATTAGGAGAAACTGTATCATTAAAAGCAAAGAATCATTCAACATTTATTGCGGCTAATTAAAAAACTACTGTACACAGTTATATAAAACATGTACATTAATTTAAAAATTATTCATTTAAACACATTGAAATGTTCAGAAGAAATTAAAATGAAGATTCTGATGAATTAAGTCATGAAATCTTAACACTTGGATATGTTAATATAAAGGTAAGTAATCCATATTATCATAAAGCTCGCATTCTTTCCAACCGCACTATATAACTTCCTTAACTTCATGCAATTTTAATAATTGTATGTTTATAAAAGAAAAGCATATAAAACCAGATTACCTTCACTATTGCTCCTTATAGCCAGAATCAAAGTCACCACCAGCTATCCAAAAAAAGACCCAGTGCCAAAGGAAAAAAAATATCACTTTCTACAAGAAAAGCAGGGAAAATCTGAACCTGAATCTCTATAGAACCAATTTTTTAAAACCAAATTATTAAAAATGTTCATTCACTAACAAAACAATGGTACAAGTGTAAGAGCTCATCAGTCTCCAAGATGACCTATAAGAATTGTATTCAAATATCCATGACACATGCATGTAGTTCCTATAAACACTCAGAGGACTGAGGCAGAAGGAGCATCTGAGCCCAGGAAAGTTCAAGTCCAGCCTGGAGACAAAGCAAGACCCTGTCTCTTAAAAAAAAAAAAAAAAAAATTCTCTAATTCTTACTTGCTGCAATTCACAGTAACATAAAAAGAAAAAACATGATGGGAAACTAGGCTTGATTTACAGAACACCGCTTTACTTTATCAGATTCTGTTTGATGGAAGCCATTGTATTACACCACTCTGTAAGTCACAGATAACTACAAGACATACAAATTCTATCCTGTCCAGAAGAGGACAGCTCTCCCGAACTCCACTCTACCCTATAAACCAGTTTTGTCCCCATTTGAAAACATATCAACATTCTTTTACTCAACATCAATTTGTGGGTTATTTTACTTTTCCATTAAAACCAGTAACACCATTTACCTGATTCCCTTACTCTGAGTTCAATAAAATCCTTAATATACGTTTATTTTTATGTCTGCATAAGTCATAATGCAACATTAAACATACTAGACAACTTTACTATTGTTAAGACATTGTTTGATACTTAGATTTATCAATACAAAAAAGATACTTCAAAAAGTGAATGTGAACTGGATTGGAAAGGTCCATCTCCCAATACAAATTAATAAACAGGTCTTAGGCTTTTGAAAATCAATCTCTTGTGAATTTTGTTGGTATGAATTAAGTCATGAGCACTGATGTTTCAGAACCTGCAAAGCCAATATTCAAATTGCCAATAATGGTGAATGAAGACAGGGGTGGTAAATCTATGGCTTAACACTACAGATGGCCTTCTAAGTTGTTAAGTGCAGCCTTTTCACTGAATCCAAATTTTACAGAATAAATCCTTTGTTTTATTAATACATTTTTATTTATCTTCTATATTTTCATTAATTTTTTTAAGTGAACATGTTTAAGATACTAAATAATAAGTATCAAAGAAATAATCCTCCCAGATTGACCAGCACAATTAGAACACTAGCAAACCAAAAGGGCTAAATCAGCTACTATGCTCATGATCTAGTTCCAAATTCCCCCACCAGACTGGTACTGCTACTACACAAGTCTAAAAGGCCAAAGTTTATGGGGATCAAGTATGCCAGTCTGTTATCAGCTTTTGACAATGGTGCACTGTATTTCTGCTGGAAGTGGAATTTGAGAATAAATGTTCAACTCAACAGCATTTTTAAATTGCTTAACAGCCCATCATGTCAAAGAAGACCAAAACAATGCTGAAAGAAGAAAGCAGAATTTTTTGGTGAGGATTAGGAATTGCATTATCCTGTTTCTGCTAAAGATAATTTTTTTGCTTTATAATAATATCAACATTAAAGAAAATCAATGCTCATCAGCATCATAACACTCATAAAGACTACAAATATTGTAAATTAGAGGAAAAGGTACAAAAGGTTATATTGCAGAAATTAAAAAATAAAAAACAAAAGCAAAGACAATTCTCTCAAGCAGCAATAAGACCTGGAAACACTAGTACTGAAGCAACTTATAAAGTAGCTTATATACTTGGGGAAAAAAGAGAAGCCATTCGGTGAGGTAGAAATTGTGAAAGAATATACTGCCAAAGTTGCAGCATGCTTAGACTCAGACAACTTTTCAAAGTACAAACAACTGCCTCTTTCAAGGAGAACCATAAATGATTGGCAGCATCAATTAGCCTTCAGCTTAACAGAACAACTTCATACAATACTTGAAAAGGAAAATATAAATTATTCAATCACTTTGGATGAATCAACTGATACTACTGACTCAGTGAAGGTTTTACCCTTCATTCAGGTCATGACACAAGATATTCTTTGCTACAATTATTCACTTTGGGCACTCCCAGAAACACAACACTGATTCAATCACTTTCAAGATAAATGGTATGAAATTGGACTGAATTTGGTAAATTTAGTCACTATATGTACAGATGGTGCATCTTTCATGACAGGAAAATAAGAACGGGTTTATTAAAAAAAAAAAAGAAAGAAAGAGTTTATTGCACAGGTAAAAAAAAGTATTCACAAATCCAGATGCTCTCATTTCTTTTCAGTGCATCTTGCATCAGCACAATCTCTGTGCTAAAGCTAGTATTTTAAATAACACTTTGCAACAACTTATAAATATTGCTAAATATATTTGTGCAAATGCAACACAGCATAAATAGGTTCATGACATGCTAAAGTTGAACAATGAAGTATTCAGAGTGGATTTCCCATAGCGTTCTGAAGTGTATTAGCTATCCCAGGAACAGATGTTAGCCAAAATTTTACCTCTGGGAGAACAGAATTAGCAATGTGAATTATTAAATAGGAAATTATTATAGGAATGCAGCATTTCTGTGTGATATTATGTCAAATCAAAATGACTTAAGTATTTCTTTGCAAGGTAAAACTAAGTCTACACATGCTATGTGACAAAAAATCCAAGCATTTCAAAAATAAAGCTATCTTTTTTCAAAACATCTCTTCTAAAGGAAACTTTAGATGAACAGTCTGCCAGTTAGCAAAGGTCATTCATTGATAAGCAAGATAATATATGCAAATCATTTGAAGAATGCACAACTTTTAAGCACCAATTAGAAAATACAATGAAAGGTTCACTGACTTTGAGAATCATGACATCACGCTCAAATTTGCATTTCAGTCTCACCTAAGTTTATATAATCAAGGCATCTAAAGAAGGACAGACTTGATTGAGCTCTCATTAGATGACATTTTAGTCATTATTTGATGCTAAGACCCAACTGAAATATGGAAAAATTCAGAATTCCCAGCCTTCAGCACTATGCCTGAAAAAAATGCTTTCTTGCTTTTTCAACCCCTTGACATGATTCTCAAAGTCAGTGCAGTTTAGTGCTGCAAATCTACATTCTCCTACCTAGCCCAAATCAAGATACCCTTAAGATCACAAAGGACTATACCCCTATAGAGGATTAACTGAAACTTTGGATCTCCATGCTACAAACCAAATATTCAAATGCTTTCAAACAAAAAGCCGATATGACAAGCTTATTAAAAGGTTAGTTAACTTTAAAATTAATAAAAGCTTTCATTTCATTATTAAGTACATAGCAGTTAGATTTTCAAAATAATGTCCACTTTTAAGTATATGTAACTGAAGTTTCTTGAATGTGGTCTTATTTGATTACAGCAAAATTAATGCAGCCTTTCAAAATGATAAGGTTCCCCACCCATCGTGAAGAAAATGTATTTTTAACGACAACCTGCTGTCTACTCATCTTCATTACAATTAGAACAATTAAGGAAAATGGTCAATCCAACAGCACAATTCATTCCAGAAGACAGAATAAGCTTGGTAGACTTTTCTACAAAAGGTTCTCACTGCAAACCCCTTAAACACACCCATTTTAGGTAAATTTTTATATCACTAAAGAAGAAATCAATATAAAAGTCTAAAGTTCTTAAACAGTATAATTACCAAGAATTATAAGGGAAGTAAAGGGATGAGAAATACATTAATAACAAAGTCAAAGAGGATATTCCAGATGCAGATAACCCAAATCAGGAGAACTAGCTCTAAGCCCACCAACTTGTCCTTCATCTTCCTGCTCTTTACCCAAAAGACACTATCTTAAAAAAAAATAAATAATAGATTTCAATTCCGTTTATTAGTAAGAGGCATGTCTCTCATATATTCATCTTCATGTCTTTCACATATATAAAGAAAATGATATACTTAGACATACGTAACCATCTCACATAGATACATAATAAACATAAAGAAATACCAGCCCACACAAAGTAATTCCTAAAATGAAAACCCACTCTCCAATGACTGATGAGACCATAGATAAACTATACACAAATATCAGCTACATTCAGAGAACACAAAAAAGGCATAATTATGATTTCTTTAATGCAAAAATAGTTTCAAGCAATACAGTGATCTATATCTAATCTTTCTCTTCTTCATCTCTGGGACTCAAGAATTCTTGTTTCATTATTTATGCTAAACATAGCACAAAGACCCCATTACAAGACTAGGGTAGGAGAGACTAGTAAAATTTATGGAGGCAAAATTATTCTAATAGAATTCTTGGATTTTATTCTAACAAAATTAGAAAAACTGAAAGTTCCTGAAATGAGTAAGAAAGGTAATCAATCACTCACACCTCCCTTTAAAAAATATTTCTATCAGAAATATTTTGCCTAAAGCCTATCATTAAAATACCAACAAAAAAGAAAATAGGAGCTTACCAAATGCAAGAACAATGTACATTGTGACTCTAGAGGCATTTACATTTTTATAAGAAAATAATTTCCATTTAGAATAACTTCTGATGCAATAATATCTGATGCAATCACAGTCCTTTCTCCCAGGGTAAGCCTGGGGGGGTGGGAGGGCAATTGGCTAATGTTTATAAACATTTATCTCAAATCAGGAAAAAAATTAACACATGAAAAAAATCAAATCTTAAAAGCTTAAATCTACAAAAATCTTCCTTTTATAAAAGCCAGTGACAAAAAGTGAAGCCTTAATTTGATGTGGCGATAACAAATTTATAGATAACATGTTTGCACGATAAAAATTAAAAAAAAAATTTTTTTAAAGTAAAGTCTTCAAAACAGCTATAACTGTGAACTTTTTTTTTTTTTTTTTGAGACAGAGCCTCAAACTGTCACCCTGGATAGAGTGCCGTTGCATCACAGCTCACAGCAACCTCCAATTCCTGGGCTCAAGCGAGTCTCCTGCCTCCACCTCCCAAGCAGCTGGGACTACAGGGGTCCGCCACAACGCCCAGCCATTTTTTGGTTGCAGCCGTCATTGTTGTTTGGCGGGCCCGGGCTGGATTCGAACCCCCCAGCTCAGGTGAACGTGGCTGGCGCCTTAGCCCATTGAGCCACAGGCGCTGAGCCACTGTGAACTGTTAATTATTTAGGCAATAAAACCAAATAAACAAAAAGGAACCTACTATTTAATGAGGTATGAAGGTCTTGTCTCCTTTTAACTCCTTTTCCACAAATGCTTTCTGTATATTCTTGATCATGAAAGCCCTAATACAAAAGCTATAACCATGTTAAAATTTCTCCTATTCTCAATTTTTAGACTACATCGCATAACGTGGCAAAAAAATTACTTATTTTTTGGAATTTCTTTTATTGAGCTATGTGGTCGGAAATGTCACCATAGGGAACATTTGGTGTTACCATTGGAAATATCCCTCCTCATACGGTATGTTCATTCTGATTTTCTGGGGTACTTTGTGGAACTTTCTTCTTCTCGGAGCAGCTCTTGCTGCCTGCAGCCTCTTGCAGCCCAGCGATGACTGCCTCCTCCTTGGATGAGAATTTCCTTTTTTTCTTACACACTTTTGTCTGCCGCTTCAGGATTTCTGTTTCCTCCTTTGGTGAAGATTCCTTCTTCTTCTTGACAGGACTTAACACTGCCAGTGCCCTCCTCAACATCACTACTAACCAACTCCTCATTGGAAAAAGATTTCTTTTTCTTGGATTTGGAGATAAGGATCAATGGGTGGTTTTCCATTCCATCCTCCTGAGGAATCTCCTGGGCTTTTGCTTTTGCTTTTGCAGGGGGCAAGTGCAGCCAGTTTCCTTTCCTTCTTCAAGTATTTCTCCACTTTCCTAGAAATCTCAGCAGCCACTTCCTCTGCCTGAACCAGTGCTTCCTTTGTGATCTCCAGACTTTTCATGGAATCTTTCTAGTGTCACAGGACAGTCACTCCTTAACTTGTCATCAAAGCTTCTCCCCAAATACACTTGTGGTCAAAGCAATTGATTCATGAGGCAATCCTGCATTTGTTTGCCAGGTATCAGATAAGGACTTTGTTCTTGGCAGCTGCTTGACCAATGAAAGGGAAATGGAAAATGAATCCATGTTTTGGTATGTTACTCTTTGCCTTGACAGGGTTCTGGAAACTTTATCCCTTTACTGGGCCCTGAGAATCCTGGCAAAAAATTTTAAATTAGTTTCTTTAAAGTTTTTCAAACAGAAAAATTTGAATATTTAAATCAAAGAGAAGGACATTATGAAAAAACCACAGTTAAACATCATATTCAAGGATAAAGCTATAGCTTTCTCCCTAAAAAAAGGAAAAAGACAAGGCTAACTGCTTTCACTATTGTTATTCAACATTGTAAGGGAAGTTCTAGCCAGACAATTAGGCAAGAAAAAGAAATAAAATTCATCTAAATTGGAAAGGAAGAAGTAAAACTATCTCAGTTTGCACATGATATGGTTCTGTGTATAGATAATCCCAAAGAATCTACAAAAATACTACTTAACTAATAAATCCAGCAAAGTTGCGAGATTCAAAATCAACACACAAAAATCAATTGTGTTTCTATATACCAGTAATAAATAAATCGAAAAAGAAATTAAGAAAACAATTCCATTTATAATGACAGGATGATAGAAATAAATTTAACCAAGAAGATGAAAGACTTATATATTGAAAACTACAAAATATTGACAAAAGAAATTAAGGAAAACCTAAAGATATGGAAGGACATCCCATGTTTACATATTAGAAGACAAAGAACTGTTCAGATGCCAGTACTAACTAAAGCAATCTACAGATTCAAATGCAACCTCTACCAAATTTCCAATGACCTTTTTTGCAGAAATGCAAGAGCCAATCCTCAAATTCATATGGAATTAAATGCCAGAGGTTCCAAATAGTTAAAATAATATTGAAAAAGAAGAAGAAAGTTAGAGAGTCACACTTCCCAATTTTAAAACTTATTACAAAGCTACACTACTGGCACAATAAGAGAATTTTAGACCAATTACATAAAATTAAGAATCCAGACATACATCTATGGCCCAATGATTTTCAACAAGGACATAAAGATCACTCGGTGGGGAGAAACTAGTCTCTGCAATGAATGCTTCTACTGGATTGCCACATGCAAAATAAAGTTGTCCTCTAAATCATAACAAACAAAAATTCACTCAAAATACATTAACAAACAAAACAGAAAAAACTATAAAATTCTCATCAAGAATAAGTAGGGGCAAAATCTTCATGACCTCAGATTTTGCAAGAGATACTAAATATGACACCAGAAGCATGAACAAAAGAAAAAACAGATAAATGGAACTGCATCTGGATTAAAAACTTCCATATGTGAAAGAATACCATCAAGTGGGCGGCTCCTGTGGCTCAGCGAGTAGGGCGCCGGCCCCATATACCGAAGGTGGCGGGCTCAAGCCCGGCCTCGGCCGAACTGCAAAACAAAAAAAATAGCCGGGCGCTGTGGCAGGCGCCTGTAGTCCCAGCTACTCGGGAGGCTGAGGCAAGAGAATTGCTTAAGCCCAAGAGCTGGAGGTTGCTGTGAGCAGTGTGACGCCACGGCACTCTACCCAGGGTGATAAAGTGAGACTCTGTCTCTACAAAAAAAAA
>CAUYON010204953.1:0-10374 GCA_963573935.1 Arctocebus calabarensis | reverse complement strand
GGCATAACATTTTACATTTTGAAATTTACCTTTTTAAACACATTAAATTTTAGAGATTTACCTTTAGTGTTACACTTAGTGCTGTATAGATTTCCATTCTGATAATAAATCACAGTGGCTGTGTTCTACTACTGATGGATACCAGTTTTCTCCAACTTTTGATATTATAAAAAAATGTTGCAATGAACATGTGCTCAACTTTCTATAGGATACCTTCGTTTGCTTTGTGTTGTATAACAGAGTATCACAAACTGGGCAATTTATAAAGAAATTATTTCTCACAGTTCTAGAGGCTGGACAGTCCAATTTCAAGGTGCCGGCATCAGGCAATGGCCTTCTTGCTGCACCATCCCATAGAGGAAGTGAGAAGTGCAAGAGAACACATGCATGAGAGAGGGAGAGACAGCAAGAGATCAGACTCATATCCTCAAACCCTTTTAGAAATCGGCATTAATCCATTCATGTGGGTGAAGCCCTCATGACCTAAATACCTCCTATTAGGCTCCTCCTCCCAACATTGTTGCATTGGGGATTAACTTTGCAATGTATGTTTTTTTTAGATATGTTCAAGTCATAGTAGATGTCTACATAAAAATGCCTTGTCTTTTTCTGCATTTTATCAACTCTAAGTAGAGTGCAGTGGCATCAATGCAGCTCACTGCAACCTGAAACTCCTAGGCTCAAGTGATCCTTCTGTCTCGGTCTCCCGAACAGCTGGGGATACAGGTGCATGGCTCTACTCTTTGCTAATATTTCTATTTTTAGTGGAGACAGAGTCTCATTTTTGCTCAGGCTATTCTTGAGCTCAGGAGCTCAAGTAATACTCCTACCTCAGCCTCCCAGAGTGCAAGGATTACAGGCACGAGCCATTGCACCAGCCAATAATTACTTCTTGATGATAGATGTTTCAACTTCATGTCTTTCATATAGTTGGGATATATTTTTCTATATGCTATGAGGTAGAGATCTAATTTTATCTCTTTACATAAAAAAGTATAAGAAATTTTCATCTTTTTTATATTAAACTGAAATACTTCAATATATGTCTTCCTGGCAGATAAACACTTAAAAAACAACATAACCACGGGCTTGGCACCCATAGCTCAGTGGTTACAGTGCCAGCTGCATACACCAGGGCTAGAGGGTTAGAACCCCACCCGAGCTAGCCCCACCCATTGCTAAACAACAATGACAACCTCAAAAAGTTGAAAACTAAACATTGTATTTTGAGGTTGCTGTGAGCTGTGACAACACAGTACTCTATTGAGGGCAACATAGTAAGACTCTGTCTCAAAAACAAACAAACAAACAAAAAACCCCAAACACATAACCACAATGCCATTTTGACATCTAACATACATTAGTTCTTTATATTGATTTCTCATCTATGTGAAAATTTTCCCAAATATTTATTACAGTTGATTTCTTTAAAATAGTATTCAGACAAGTTTAACACTTTGCATTTGATTAATATATCTCAAGTCAAGGTGCCCGGCTAGCTCAGTTGGTAGAGCAGGAGACTCTTAATATATCTCAAGTCTTTGGTCTGTTATAGCTTCTCCTCTCCAAATTTTTTTCTTTTTTTTGAGACAGAGTCTCAAGCTGTCACCCTGGGTAGAGTGCCATGGCGTCACAGCTCACAGCAACTGCAAACTCTTGGGCTTAAGTGATTCTCTTGCCTCAGCCTCCCAAGTAGCTGGGACTATAGGCGCCCCCCACAACGTCTGACTATTTTTGTTGTAATTGTTGTCATTGTTGTTTAAGCAGACCCTGGCCATGTTTGAACCCACAAGCCCCTGCGCATGTGGCCGGCGCCAAATAGACATGGAGCCTCAAGAATACTTTCTATGTGGCCCTATGTGATTCCTATATCATTATTTCAGGAAGAATACAATGTTTAGTTTTCCAACTTTTTAAAATTAGTAGACTTAATATATTCTAGAATCGTTTTAGATTTACAGAAAAATTGAGCAGATAAGTGTGGTACGTTTGTTACAATTAATGAACCAATACTATATACTCATACATTATTAGTAATTAAAATCTGTAGTTTATTCAGATTTCCTTTGACTTTACCTAATGTCCTTTTTCTGTTTCAGAATCTGAACCAGAATATGTATCAGGGCTGTCTTACTTTTAATGATGTAATTTTGACCAGTGGGTTCAAGTCTTTTTAGAGGGATGGGTCCATTATAAAATCCACCATTCAAACTTTCTCTTAATGGTTTTCACATCTGTTGACAATCACTCACTAAGTTTATTATTTCATTAGGAATTGCAAAATCATGATTTAAAAAATTCTATTATTTCCTCTGCAACTATAATTTAGAATCAGCCTATAAAGAACTTTCCTTTTTCAGCTATTTGGTTACTTTGAAATATTATACAATTTATCTTGCATAGATTTTAATGGTTATAATTGTTAATGATTCTAATGTACCTATTTGGTATCTGTGAGAAATTCTAATTACTTTTAGCTTTTAAAATTATTTTCACAATAGTATAAAGATAATGTTTTACAAAAGTTATGACTTTCATTTCTAAGTAATTTCTGCTATTTATAAAGACTGCCCAAAAAACATGTTAGACTAGTTGAGAGGCTAATATGTGCTTTACAAAGAACACTATTACAGTATATTTGTGTGAACCAAAAATTCCAAGCATTTAACTGACAATTAGTCCTCATAGATTTAAAAAATTTAATTACAATAAATAGCCTTCCTGATTAATTTGCATGATATAGCAAATGTAATAGTTTATAGTTAAAGAACTAAGATGAGACAGTTGGAAAAAGTGGCCTGAGGGAACTTAGTAATTTAAATGTGCAGGCCTATGAAAATGAATTAGTAATCAAAATAAAAGAATGTGACCCCTTTTACAAAAGTATGGCATGTCAGTTGGTTCCCTTCTCCTAAATACAATCTGCTTATGTAAAACAAACTTAATTTCCTAATAGCAAAAAATTATACAATATTAGAACCATAGGAAGAGTACATAAGTAGTTATTAGTCAAAAATTGCTTATAAACAGTGGCCTCTTGGGATCTAATTAACAAACCAATTTCCAGATTCTCTATGTACTGTGTTCATCACACTCAAAAATGTCAATGCCACCATTATTTAGAGATTACGAGCATGATCCAAATTTTTAAAGAGACATGTCAAATGGGGTCCTTAGTCTAGGAAGGAACTTTTCACATTTCCTACCTCATGTACATATCAGAAAATACGTTCCTAAAATTGGGGCATGTACTCAATTGAACATGCTAGACTTAAATGAATCATGCTTATGGTCTGTGGAGGCAATAGCTGAGAGTAAGAGAAACTTAGAAACTTAGAAACTTCACGAGTAGTGAAGGAGGGAAATGTCAAATACCAGTTGTAGTCTGAGACCACCTGCAGAAATTGAATGCTGTAGTTCATCCCAATAATCTTCCTCTTTTTAAAAAAATTTTTTTTTTTTATTAAATCAATTGTGGAGTACAAAGTGCTGGTTTTATATACAATTTGAAATATTTTCATCTAACTGGTTAACAGGAAAAGAGGCCCACGAGAACCATAAAACATCTGCTTCTAAAATATATGTAGAGAAATGTGTCAGGGTGGTGCAAGAGGAGGGCTATGATAGCCAGGGAGGTGCCCCACTCGGATCTCCTTTCAGGAGCACCTGCTGCAGGGAGCAGAGCTGAATGACAACTCACACATTTTGGGTTCTAATGAGCTCATGCCAGACAACACTCCTTCTGGGCTACTCCCAACCTATGACTGAGCACAGCAACTGGTGTATTCAGGAACAAAGCAGCTTCCTTTCATTGTCCCTTCAGCTCAGGGACTTCTTGTTGGCAAGGTTTGAATTTTTCTGAGTTGCTCTATGGTCTGGGGCTCTGCCCATCCGATCCTTCCTCCTCTCTCTCGTCACAGGTATTAGACCTGCATCACACTCCCTGTCTACTCTCGGTCCCTTTTTCTTTATCTTTCATAAGCATTTCATCCAATTAATCCCATCATGGGTGCGCCTTTTTTTTTTCTTTTTACTGTGAATATACTTCAGTCATTTTTGTTTACAATTGAAATTCTAGAAAGGCAAAATTAAAAACTTTGCCCATGAGCTTCTTATAGACACCAGAAAAAAATTCAACCCATGTTCCACATTATTCTGCTGTGCTTTGTCCAAATGCACCTCTATGAGCAGGCTGTCATCCAGCTTCATGGGGATTCTATTGCTCACAATTTCACTTGGGAAGACCAAGTTCTCAAAGAGTATATCATGCACAGCTGTCACAGTGCAGCTCCTGGGAGGCTTTTGCTTTTGTTATTATTATTATTATTTTGTTTCAGATTACTATGAGTGCATACAATTAAGTTACATTGTTGCATTTGTTAGATAAAGTACAAGTTGCACTCAAGCCCTTCACCCAGGAGGTGTGCCATATATTCCTACATCGGTACGTACCCAGTGGGTGAGAATTTACCACACCTCTCCCATCTCCTCCCCTTCTTGAATTTAAATGTTTTTGTCTTGTGTGGGTGGGTAGTTGTTCATCCACTAGTTTCCTATTAGTGTTGGGTACATTGGATGCTTGCTTTTTCATTCCTGTGGTACTTCATTTAGGAGGAAAAAAATCATTTTACCATAAGGATATCTGCACTTGAATGTTTGTAGCAGTTCAATTCACATTTGCAAAGATATGAAACAACCTAAGTGCCCATCAACCTATGAATGGATAAGTAAACTGTGGTATATGTATATCATGGAGTACTATTCAGCCATAAAGAAAGATGGACACTTCACATTTTTTGTATTTACCTGGAAGGATATGGAGAAAATTTTCCTAAGCTTTTGCTTATTTTTTGTATGGCTTTTTTGAGTTGACTTAGGCAGAATTCTCCTCTGAGCAATAGAGACAACATGCTTCCAAATGAACTTTTTCTCTAATTCATGTACTAGTGGGACTTGAATTTTCTGGAAATATTTCAGTTGAACAATAGGAACAAAGATTATAACAGCTTTCCAACCACCACCAACTTCAGTTTCCTGGGCTGCCATGATATTAGCTCCCTGAACTGAGCCTTGAGGGTCTGAGTTCATCTCCAGCTCCAGAAGAACTTGGGAAATACCAGACTTGGACTCATCCAGCTTCTTGCCACTAGGCTTCAGGATCTTAGCACTTGAATTGAATGTGGCCTTCTCCTTGCAGAATGCTGGCTTAGGAAGAGAGGTTGAGGTCTTCTTGATGAGTGTAGGCTAACCTACACTAAACTAAACTCTCACACTAAACTTGTTTGGAAGTAATTTCTTAGAAAAATAGTTCAATAGATGGTTAAGATTAGAATATATACTCGAATATTAAAATAATAATAATGGACATTTACATGTAAATTATTGAAATTCTTTTTCAGCAATCAGAATATCTCCTGAGTCTGGGTCCTAGGAGGTAAATATATCTACTATATAAGTGCCATTCTCTAGTTTTGGGATGATATGTTTATGTACAGCAGAAATTTTCCTTCTAAAACTCATTGTTTCCTTCAAAAGCTCACGCCTGTGATCCTAGCCCTCTGGGAAGCCAAGGTAGGTGGATCGCTTGAGGTCAGGAGTTCAAGACCTAAGCAAGAGCAAAACCCCATCTCTAAAAGTAGCTGGGCATTGTGATGTGCGTTTATGGTCCCAGCTACTAGAGGTTGCTGTGAGCTATGATGCCAGAGCACTCTACCCAGGGTGACAGTTTGAGGCTCTGTCTCAAAAAAAAAAAAAATTGTGTGTTAAAAAACCAGTTCATATGAGAGTGCATGTGGTGAAAATAAGATAGAATTAGTCAGGCTAGGGCCAACGTGACACAGCTGGTCTGGTCAGTTTATGTCCTAAGTGACCTTTACCTCCTGTTTCCCATTTTTATTGTTTTGTAAATTTAGCTCCCTCCCTAAAGATACCTATCTTAAGTAGTTTAGATGGATTGATTTAGGAGATTAAACTGAATTGGAATGTTGTAATAGGTCATTGAGTTATGCTGATAATTTTTTTAAAAAAGAGTTAATGTGGTCTTTGCTTTGAACCTTTAATGCATAAAACTGTGATTTGGGAAATGGAAGAACAAAACTCATGCTACTCATACTGTTCCCCAGAATGGCTGGACTTCTGACAGTTTGGTGGACCTATCCCCTTCTCTGCATACTGGCTGACAGTGACAGATGGCTGGACCCTCTTCATCCGGCAACACACACACCAGAAAGACTTCAAACCAAAAGTGGTAAGAAGGTCAGGAGTGGTAATTCACACCTGCAATCCCAGCACTCCGAGAGGCCAAGGTGGGTGGATTGCTTGAGCTCAGGAGTTTGAGATCAGCCTGAGTAAGGCGTGAGATCACATCTCTAAAAACAGCCAAATGTTGTGGTCCCAGCTACCCCAGAGGCTGAGGTGAGAGAATACCCAGAAAGGATATTGAGAGAGGATATCCAGCAAAAGGAGATCTAAGAGAACATAAGTCTTCTCAAGGAGCCCCAAGGATACATCTGGGAGGTCCTCCCTGTGGTGACTCAGCTCTTAGGAATTGGTAGAAACTTAACTTAACTTCCTGGGACCTGGAAACTAACGTTTGCTTCCTCTTCTGTAAAAGCCCAAGCTGATCCCGCTTCCAGCTTGATTCAAAGTGATCAACAAGAAAGGTACCTGTGGGCCGGAACTTCTTGACTGGGGATAAAAAGAAGACTGAGCCAGTTGGGGAGTGTGGCTATTTTGAACTCTTCTCGGCTGTCACTCCGCTGGGTGAAATAAATAAACACAGTGTCTGGGTGCTCTTTCTCTCCACTGGGCCTCATCTTCTTGCAACATTTTGCCCAAAGTTTGAGGTTGCTGTGAGCTATGACATCATTGCACTCAACCCCAGGGTGACTGAGTGAGACTGTCTCAAAAAAAAAAAAAAAGAAAAGAAAAAGAAAAAAACTGATAAGAAGTTGGGCTTACTGCAGTTATACTGCAGCTCATAAAACATAAATGAGGAAATACATTGATCCTTATTGTGATTGACTGTTGAAAAAGACTCTTTTCTTTGACCAAAACTTAAGTCAGGCTTCTCTGTGTCCTGTGCTTGACTAAGCCAGATTTTGGGCTTTCCTCTCTGTCCTTGTAGAATCCAGTTTGAGCAAGAAAACTGCTAAGTTAGTTTTGGGAAAATCCCCCACACTTGGTATCTGACCATCCTTGATTTATTTTTTTTAATTTTTTTAGAAATAGGGTCTCCCTCTGTCACCCAGGCTGAAGTACAGTGGCATGATCGTAGTTCATTGCAAGCTGAAACTCTTTGTCTCAGGCAATCTCCTAGCAGCTGGGACTACAGGTGCTTACCTCCATGCCTAGTTAATTTTTCCTTTTTAAGGAATGAGGTCTCACTCTGTTGCCCAGGCTACCGTTGATAGTTTATAACCCTGGACTGCCTTCAGCAATAATCCTATCAAGTCAGGTTATCCAGAGACCCCTTTTCCTTAATGTTTCTTTTAATAATTTTCCATCCACTGAGTCCCACTCTGCTCCTTGGTTTTAAATTTCCACTTGTCTTTGTGGAGTAGTAGTTGAGTATAACCTCTCTCTCCCTCACTGATTGACTTCATCACAGTGATCCCTATATCTATCTCCATGGTCTCCCCCCTCCCCTTTTTCTTTTTCTTTTTTTTGCGATAGAGTCTCGCTCTATTGCCCAGGCTAGAGTGCCTTGGCCTCAGCCTAGTTCACGGAAACCTTAAACTTCTGGGTTCAAGCAATCCTCCTGCCTCAGCCTCCCAAGAAGCTGGGTTTATAGGCATCCTCTATCACACCCAGCTAGTTTTCTCTATTTTTAGTAGAGATGAGGTTTGGCTTTTGCTCAGACTGGTCTGGAACTCCTGAACTCAAGCCATCCTCTCTCCTTGGCCTCCGAGAGTGGTAGGATTACAGCATGAGCCACCTGCCCAGTGGCATAATACTTGTTCATGTAGTTTTTGTTGTTTAATCCTCCCAGAGATCATCTGTTGACTCAGTGGCTATTGACAAGCACTTAGGACTTTTTTTAAAATTATTAAATCATAGCTGTGTACATGAATGCAATCATGGGGTACAATGTGCTGGTTTTATATACAATTTGAAATATTTTCATTTAAGACTCTTGAGAGAGTACACCATACAAGGAATACTACCAATATGTCTAATAGCAAGATGATCCCCTCCTGAAGCCAAGGTCCTCAAGAACTAAGATTTAATCAATTAAATAGATCAAGTGTTTGTGCCTCTCTGATATGATGCAATACTTGGATCTGACCTAATAGATCAAAGTTGCTAAGATTTTAGACTACATTTCCTGACTTATTGATACAGAAACATAATTTTTCTCTGATAAGAACATAAGCTTCTCCTTTTTGAACAGGGAGGGTATCAAAAACTCTCCTGTTTTGAAATACAACTAAAGATAAACTTCTTGCACATTTTTTCACATAAAGAGAATTTAAGGTATTATCAAAACTCAGGCATGATGGCTCACACCTATAATCCAAGCACTCTGGGAGGTCAAGACAGTTGGATTGCTTGAGTTCACAGGTTCACAGGTTCAAGACCAGCCTGAGCCAGAGCCAGACCCCATATCTACTAAAAATACAAAAAACTGAGGGAAGAGGACTGCTTGAGCCCAAGAGTTGGAGTTTGCCAAGCTATGATGTTGCCATAACACTCTACCCAGTGTGACAGCTTGAAACTCTGTCTCAAGAAAAAAAAAAAAAGAGAGAGAGACTTGATAAATGATTTTTCTTGTCCAGAGACTCCTAGTTGAGGGAAAAGTGCTCTAATGAAAGAATAGAACCCAGTGCTTATCTGTATAATTAGGTTTGGAAGCTCATGAGAAATTCATTTGTGTGGGGTTACTTTAAGAACAAATGATCCCAAGTTAAGAACTTGATTAATATTTATTTATTAATTATTATTATTTTGAGACAGAATCTTACTATGTTGCCCTCGGTAGAGTGCCATGGCATCACAGCTCACAGCAATCTCAAAATCTTGGACTGGACCAATTCTCTTGCCTCAGTCTCCCAAGTAGCTGGGACTACAGGTGCCAGCCACAATGCCTGGCTATTTTCTTGTTACAGTTGTCATTTTTATTAGCAGGCCTGGGCTAACCCACCAGCCTCGGTGTATGTGACTGGCTCTTTACTCACTGAGCTATGGGTGCTGAGCCCTTCATTAATATTTAAAAAGTCATATTTACTTATTTAGTTATCTCTTGAGAGATACCCTAAAGCACAGCATCTAGATCATTTGGGTAGGAAACCTTACAACAAAGAATGAATAATGGGAGGAGTTATGGTGGTTCCCATTACTGAAAAGTCAGATGTGATGCAGAGTATTATGATTATTTTTTAGTGCTGGCATTTATACATTGCTCATTTAAATGACTGTGGTTTAATCCACATTCCTATGGATTTGAAAAAGTAATCCATGTGTACCATTATCAATTAAATAACAGTAGTTCCCTTTTCAGATGTGTCCTTGATTTTTATCTATCTAGTCTATGAAACTGTTGCTAAGTTTATATAATGGTGTTACAGGCCTAGTGTGGTGGCTTATATCTGTAATCCTAGCACTCTGGGAGGCTGCGGCAGGAGGATTCCTTGACCTCAGGAGTTTAAGACTAGCCTGAGCTAGAGTGAGATGCCATCTGTAAAAAAAATAGAAAGATTAGCTGGGCATTGTGGCATGTAGTCTCAGCTACTCAAGAGGCTGAGGCAGAAGAATTGCATGGACCTAGGAGTCTGAGGTTGCTATAAGCTAGGCTGATGCCAAGGCACTCTAACCTGGGCAACAGAGCGAGACTGTCTCAAAAAAAAGAAAGAAAAAGTGATGTTATAGAAGCATTCCACTCTCCTATAGAGTTTTCATTGAAACAATGTCTGGTTCTAGGGGTTCTTTAACAGTATAAATGAGTGTCAGTATCATTTTCTGTTTTTAGATCTGTGGCATATATAGGAGTTCACTCTCCATCTCTGAATCAAACTAGGGAGTTTGATTACAGAGTGAGTCTGGGATCTCACCTAAGTCAAGTGCAGCACCGGTAAGGATTTCTGTAAATAAAGGGAGGCAACTAGTAACAAATTTTATGGTGGTTAGGTGACATATTTTGAGTTCTATTGTTCTTCTCAATGTCAAACCAATTTGCCATAAATATTAGTTGAATGATTTGGTTAGCTAGGGGAAGGATGACAAGTCTTTTCTTTTTTTTATTTATTTATTTTTTATTGAATCATAGCTGTGTACATTAGTTCAACCATGGGGTACAGTGTGGGGGCTTCACATGCAATCTGAGATATTTTATCAACCTGATTGACATACCGTTCATGATATTTTCTCGTTTACTAT
>CAUYON010204951.1:0-10048 GCA_963573935.1 Arctocebus calabarensis | reverse complement strand
ACAGCATGTGTTGTGTTTTTGCAACTTTTACACTTCTGTTGGGCCTTTTTTTTTTTTTTTTTTTTTTTTGAGACAGAGCCTCAAGCTGTCACCCTGGATAGAGTGCCTTGGCATCACAGCTCACAGCAACCTCCAATTCCTGGGTTCAAGCGAGTCTCTTGCCTCCGCCTCCCAAGTAGCTGGGGCTGCAGGCGCCTGCCACAACGCCTGGCCATTTTTTGGTTGCAGCCATCATTGTTGTTTGGCAGGCCCAGGTTGGATTCGAACCTGCCAGCTCAGGTGTACGTGGCTGGCGCCTTAGCCCGCTGAGCCACAGATGCTGAGCCTACTGTTTGGCCTTTTAATAGAAAGTTTGCCAACTCCTGCTATATTCTATATCAAGGGTGTGACTAGTTTGAATTTAAAATTCCCCTATGGTCAGGGGAATTTAAAATTCAGTGTGCTAACTAGCTAGATGGAAAGTGTTTTCAAAGTCTAATTATATGTGTGTATCTGACAAATAATTTTTGAGTACTATTCTGTGACAGGCCAAGTGTTGGCATGGAAATTTCATAAGCAATAAAACAATCACTGGCCTCCTGAGTTCCTGACCTACTCGGAGGGATTAATATGTTATTCCAGTAATGAGAATTACAAATCAGACTGTTCTGATTGGAATCAGGTCTCTGATAAAAAATTTTACTTGCCTAGACAGTCAATCTACTAAATGTGGCATCATCTCTTTTTAAAATAACATAAGGAACCTTTAATAGATTTAAGTCTATTTACTCCTAAAAGTAACTTTAGATCAGTCTGACACATTGTGGGTAACTGTCACTCAGTAAGAAATGACTATGAGTTTAAGAAACAAAGCTATTCATTCTATACAGAAATTATTGACGGAATAAACCCCAAAAAACCAAAATGGGAGTGTCTGCCATGACTTTTGAGAGGTCGCTGCCTCATACCTACTTCTCTAAACCAGAAAAAAGACTTAAGAACCATCTGCCTCCTGACCTGCAACAAGCTCATTTCCAGCTGTAGGGCATCCCTCTCTCTCCGAGCAGTATCCAACTCTCCTTCCAACCTCCGCACCTCGGAATGCACCAATGCCAACTGCTGCTGGGCCTCCCGTGCTGCCAGAGCTTCCCTCTGGCTATTCCCCTAAGACAGAGAAATCACATATCTCATTTCCAATCTCCTGCTTACCTCTCTTCCCCAATTCATACCTCCACACCCTAAAACCCAAGCTTCCTCTCTCTCTCTCCTCCCATTTGTCTTATTTCCCCATCTCTATTTAATCTCACTCTTTGGCCTTCCATATATTCAATGTCCCAGCCCTTCCTGCTGGCCCTACACTCTCAAACTTGCCTCCCACATTTAGCTTATTACTGTCCATCCTGTCCCCTATTCAGACATCCCATCCCATTCAATAACTTTGCCCTTCATGTGTTCCCCTTTCCCCAACTCTTCCAACTGTCACTTTTACCTTCTCCCTTTCCAGTTGAGCCTGGCTCTCCTCCTGAAGCACCTGGTAGTGTTCCTTGAGCTGGTGCTCTTTCTGGGCCCAGGTCTGCCGTTCATCTTCTAGGGAAGCCTGAAGAGTCTCTAACTGTCGATGCTCACTGAGTTGCACAGCCCGAACTGCATCCCGTTCTTCCTGCAGGGCATGGCACCGCTGCTGTTCTACCTCCAAGCTCAAGGTCAGAGCTTGTCTTTCTTCTTCCTATAGCCCCGGAAGAAAACCACAATCTTTACCAGGCCCTCAAGAGACCAGCAATCTGTTCCCTGATCCTCATATACCTCCTGAGAATTATGCCCATTAAAAATACAAAAATTGAAGGCTGGGAGCAGTGATTTATGCCTGTAATTCTAGCACTTTGGGAGGCTGAGGTAGGAAGATCACTTGAGGTTAGGAGTTTAAGACCAGCCTGAGCAAAAGTGAGTCTCTGTCTCTTCAAAAATTTCAGAAATTAGGGCTGGGCACGGTAGCTAACGCCTGTAATCCTAGCACTCAGAGGCAGAGGTTGGTGGACTGCCTAAGCTTACAGGTTTGAGACCAGACTGAGCAAGATCAAGACTTCACCTCTTAAAATAGCCAGGTGTTGTGGGGAGCACCTGTAATCCCAGCTACTCGGTAGGCTGAGGCAAGAGAACTGCTAGAGCCCAAGAGTTTGAGATTGCTGTGAGCTGTGACGCCACAGCACTCTACCAGGGGTGACAAATTAACTCTGTCTCAAAAAAAAAAAAAAAATTTTTTTTTTTTTTTCCAAAAATTAACCTGAGCATGGTGGTGGGCTTTTATAGTCCCAGCTACTCTGGAGGCTGAGGTAGGAGGATCACTCAAGCCCAGGAGTTTGACGTTGCAATGAGCTATGATGATGCCACTGTACTCGACCTGGGCAACAAAGCAAAACCCTGACTCAAAACAGATAAAAATAACTAATAGTTGACAAGCTCATGGGATTATGAAGGAGCTCCCATTCCAAAGTTAGGTAGACCTTGATTAAAAATCTCAATTTGACTCCTAGTTCTATCATTTCCTATGTATTCTTAGACACTCATTCATATTGGTAAAATGGAGATAATAACAGGGTCTACACTGTGAGCATTAAAGTAAAAAGCTTATGGAAAGCTTTTATCACAGTATCTGGCACATAGTAAACACTCAATGCTCATACAGCATCAAAAGAAACTGTACAAAAACTAGAAAATCCAGCCTACAATCATGGACTAGCCAAGCAGTAACCATCACAGCATTGTTACATGTAGCCTATTAAGGCTACAAGTACCAGCATGCATGTAGTAAGCATGTGTCAGGCATGCAACAAGTTCCAAATCTGGCTACTAACTCGAATGTGTACTCATATCATTTCAGCTCTAAGAAGCTAAGTGTTATCCCATACCATTTTAGCTGTGCCCTAGACCATTGCTGCCAAACCAGACTGAACAAAATCACTTAAGAAATTTCTGAAAATATTTGGGTTGCCCAACCCTACTATATGCATGTACCTAACTCACCCAAAATCTCTGGGGATGGGTCCCAGAAATCTATATTTAAAGATAGTTGCCCATTAGAACCCAGATGGTTCTAATGTTCTAATGAGGATATACCCTGCAAAGTCTCTCAGAATTAACTTAGTGGCACAACCTCTTTTTAGTAGAGTATCTAACAGAACTAGTATTGTAAGGGACATACTTTGAGCAACACTGCTCTGGTGCAACTTAAATTATAAACTCCCACAATCCACCAATAGCCCATTGCTCACTAGAGGTAATTAATAATCTCCATGAGGATTAACCCAGTCTGATCTTCTCACCAGTGTCTCTCTTTCCTGTTGCTGTAGTCTGGCACTTTCTTGCTCACGATTCAGGGCCTCCATGGCCTCAGAAAGGCTTTGTTCCAGGCGGGCTACTGTCTTTCAGGGAAAAAAGAACATAGGACAGAGGAAATGAGGGAAATTTCTGTATGCTATACTTCAAAAAGCATTAACAATATAAACCTGAAAATTCAGAGTTAATTAAATGACTTGGGGTGCCAAAGAGTAAACTACTTGGCGTGGGAAAAACCGGGAAGACACTGACGATTTAAGTAGGCAGCAGAAACAGCTACAAAGGGACAGAAAGATGAGATAAGAAGTGTTATCAGAATAGCTACTGTATGTTTAAGGTCAATCTATTGGAAACCCTAATTCCAGAGCTATTTCTACCCCTTTCCATCTGGAAATCTGTGAGTTAGGTTCTAATGTCATATGATCAAGGTTGCCCACCTCCTGTTGCTTGCTTCTGGTGAGTTCTGCTGCTTGGCGTTCCTCTTGAAGTCCCCGAAGCACCTCTGTCCGCTCAGCCTCATGCCGGTTCCAGCCCTCTACCACCCGGGCCAAGGTCTTAAGTAAGGGAAGTAAAATGGAATCTGAAAATAACTATTTGCTTTCTTTCTACCCACATGGGCAGGGTCAATAGCCACTCTTCAAATAGTCAGTAAACTCATTTCTTACCCCAACTCTTATCATGCACAATGAAATGCTAGGTGGCTACTCCCTTATTTACTATTCCTTAATGTACCTCCAAAGAGACCCACTCATATTTTGCTCCCCCAGCACCTTGTCCAGTTGCTCAATCATGATATCTTTCTTGCGGTCAGCAGCCACAGCCACTGCCAATTGTTGTTGTAGTTCTAGCACACGGGTTTGCAGGCTCTGAATATGGCGCTCACAATGCTAGGAAGAAGGGTGAGAAGTCAGAGTGTTGCCCATCTTTAGTCTGACCATAACTGAAAACTTCCCAGCTCTTCTAGCGGGAAATGTAGAGAGACAAGAAACCTGGGTCCCAGGAACAGAATAGGTTTAGAGAAGGACAATTAGGAATTCTGGGGCAGAAACATGAAAGCCCAAGTTCTCCAACAACTCCCTTCTCAGGAAATAGGTATTTAACATTTCAGCTTCTTCCCTTTCTTAGATCTCCTGAAAGAAATTCCCATAAACTTTCTGGCAGAGGTGTAGCAGCCCACACTGCAAAATGTGCAGTTACTCCTATTTTAAGAAGCTCATTGGACAAAACAAACATAGCAAGGATAAAGGGGAAAGTGTTTCATTTCATGCCTAAGCAGTTTAAATAGAGGAATAGATGGTTGCAAAAATAATAACGAATGATTTTGACTTTTCCTCTGCCTTATACAATGTCTCTGTCCATTTCATACATTAAGGCTGAGGCTCACAGAGATAAAGCTCATTATTTTCCCAAGAGCTATAAAGCCTGTACACAAGCTAGCCAACTTTGTGTTCACTCAATAAACATGATGGAATGTTTCTATGTGTTAGGTATCTAGACTTTAGGAAGCCTCTGCTGGACAAGACCAGATACCGACCTTCATGGAACTTAGATTTTAGAGGGGAGAAAACAAACAAGAAATATCAGAGTGATAAGCTACATAGAGGATATAATAGAGTGATCTGACTGACTGCTTGTAAAGGAAGTTGTGCCATATTAGACAAAATGGTCAAAGAAGATCTCTCTGGAGAAATATTTGAGCAAAATCCCATCTTTCAGGTTCTTAACCTTCAGCCTTTTCAACACTCAAGTCCCCTATTTTTAATTTTTACTGTTTTCAAAAGGAAAACTTTGTATCTCACCTTGCGGCGGGTATGCTCTGAATCCAGTGCATCTTTCAGCCCCTGAAAATCCGGGGGATTGACTGGGGGGCCTGGCCGAAGGCTGGTATAGCGGGGAAATAACTCCTCCAGGGCTTGGGCTGAACTAGATGGAGATAAGTCTTGCAGGGGTCGGGTGCTGAGCAAATCAAGTAGAGAATGTTAGGGATAGGAAAACTTTGGAGAACCAAAAGGTGAACCACTAGTTCAACAGTGATATTTTTAAATAAGGAAACTGAGACCAGAGAGAGCAAGAGACTTCCCCAAAGTCATAAAGCTAGATAGTGAGAGAGCTATAAATAACACATAGGTCTGTCATTCACTTAAAGATTTTAGTAGCCTAGGTGACATAGCAAGATCCCATCTCTACAAAAAACAAAGTAAATTAGCCAAGTATGGCAGCACATGCCTATAGTCCTAGCTACCTGGGAGGCTGAGGAATAAAAGATCATTTGAGCCCAGGAGTTTGAGGATACGATGAGCTAATATCATGCCACTGTACTCCAGCCTGTGAAACAGAGTGAGACCTTGCCTCTAAAGTTAAAAAATACAGGCCAGGTGTGGTGGCTCATGCCTATAATCCTAGTACTCAGGGAGGCTGAGGTGGGTGGATTGTCTGAGCTCAGGAATTCGAGACAAGCCTGAGCAAGAGTGAGACTCTGTCTCTAACTAAAAAGACCCCATCTTTAGGTAAAAACAAAAAACTAGCTGGGCATTATGATAGTTTCCTGTAGTCCCAGATACAAAGGCAGCTAGGGGAAGGGGCTTGCTTGAGCCCAAGAGTTTGAGGTTGCTGTGAGTTACAAAGATGCCATAGCACTTTACCTAGGGCAACGAGTAACTCTGTCTCAAAAATAAACTAAAAGTTTAAAAATATAAAATAAAAACAAATAAAAAAAGTCTCAACAGAAACAAGCTAACTCTTCAGAAAAGAGAAAGGACTGAGGGTTGAGAGAAAGCCAAGTACTTGGCAGCAGATGCCCACTTATCTGAAGGAGCAAAGGGGGTAGAGAAGATAAGAAAAAAGGATGAAAACTGAAAGTCAAGTGACAAGCCTCTTGGGTCCTTAAGAATTACATAAAGCAATAAAAGAAGAACTAAGGAATAGAACATTTGGATTTCCAAGAAAGCAAACAAGCTAGGAGAACCCCAAGGAACTCACTTGAGCAAGGTGGCAGTGCTGTCACTATCAAAGGAGTCCTCTTCTCGTCTCTCTGAGCCAGCACCTGGAGCAAGGGGATCCCCTACAGGAACCCACAGGGATCCCACACCCAGAGTTAGGTAAGAAAAGGAACAGGGACCACTTGAAAGAGGAGAGAGGAGAGGGCCTTTCTTTCTGCTTCCCTCATCCCCTCACCCCTCTCCCAAAGGACAGGAGCCTTTTCTCCTGAAATCTGTCGTCTCAGAGATTTAGGTTTTCCTGCCTGCTTCCTCTGTTCCAACCCTTAAACCTAGTTTCTCCTTTATAGCTTTAGAGAAGGGGTTTACTCACGGTAGGCTATATCACGTGAGGCTTGGAGCATGTTCTGGAGTTGACCTCGAACGCTTTCCATCTCAAAGATGTGCTTAGAACCATCCTGGGAAAAAAGTCACATGGAAATCAGAAGCAATCTGCATAATTTACATTGATTTAGAAACTCAAATGCCTATAGGAGCCAGAAAGGTAATGGAAATGAATAAATTGGGCAGGCATGAGACAAGAATAGTGGAGATTCTTGCCAACTAAAGAACATACACTCTGTATAAAGACATGTAGCCCCTGGCATTCAAACTCTGGAAGATCAAACTGGTCTGCAAATCGATTTTGACACTGCTTCTATCCATACACTAATAACAATCTTCTTTGTGACTTGTGTAATTGGCTAAACTGTTTTAATGATTTACATGACAAATTTTGAACCACACTTTCAAAACAGTTTTTGGGCTGGAAAGATCTTAGCATATTTTGCTGCTATCCTAAGTCCTTAGCTCTCTCTAGGGAACAAGAAATCCACTCCCAGCGCCCAAGTCCCAGTCCCAGCACACTAACCTACCCCCCAGGTTTGTTCCATCTATTGAAAACAGCGATGCCTCTCACAAAAAGCTCTAGGAAGTTTCACAGTTTTCCAAACTGTGGTGTCCTAGGTCACTCTCCCTCATAAACATTTGCTCTCAGAAATAAGCATGACTATGGAGTTAAAAGGAATTTGAAATCCAACAATAGGAGTTCAACTCTCAGCAAACCTTTTTGTTTAACCACCCTCAATCCCAAGATTCTGTTGCCTAGTTGCCTAGATGTCCCCAAATCACACTTCCCTTACCTTTTTCTTCAGGTTGTTCTCCAATCCGACAGACAAGCTGTGACTCAGCTCTTGGGCCAAGCCCTCTAACCCCTCAAGAGGAGGAGGGGAGGCAGAGGGTAAATACATCTGGGCTCGGGCTGTAGCCTCTGCCTGGCGGCTGAGGCGCAAAGAAGCATAGAGCTGGGAGGTCACCTCCGAGGACACATGGTTCAGCCCAGGGGCTTCTGAGGAATCACTCAGCAGATCCTCTGCTCTTAGAGGCGAACTGGGGCCGGGAGCTGATGTTGCCATGAGTGCAAAGAAGAGACAACTGGAGACAACAGGAAGCTGGGACGTTCTGCTTTAGGAAAGTCCAAGCGGATAAGTTCACGGAAAGAGCGATTTGGGACAGGGGAAAAAGACTGTAACGCCAAGAATCCTTGGTGAATAAGCGTATGGAGACTTTCTGGTTGGAGGAAAGGTTTCCACTGGTTCCAGAGGCCATGGGAGAGGGCAAAAGCATTCCTTTCCCTAGCTCCTGGGAAAGATGTTAAAAGAGGGTGCAGCGCAGGAGAGGGTGTGGACAGGAGACCTAACGTAGGGCAAAGCACCGTGCAGTTTCTCTTCACAACTGGGAGTGCTGGAAGTGGCAGATCAACTTCGGTACAGGCTATCCCTGCTCAACTGAACTCTTGAGATCTCACACCCCAAACGTGCAAACTGAAACGAACTCAAATCCAAAAGGCGCCCAAATTCTGTCCCGCAACCTCTCAACTGGCTCCAGTCTCAAAAGAGACAGGAACCTCACGCCCAGCACAGTCTCGCGACTTCATCCGTTCCACCCAGGTTCAGGCACCTCGTACATCCCCCTCCGACCCTTCCTGGCAAGAAAGCCATAGCAGAGCTCCCTAGAATCCCTCCCTCCCTACCACCCCCAAAGAAACCTTGTAAATCCTCAGTCACGCTCTTAGACGTCCCTAAAAAAGCACGTCGCCCTCAAGCCTAGCCTGAGGTCCTTACCCTGATCACCCCGTCCCAACTACTCTCCACGCTTTCAGTCCTTAGACACTAATTTCTCAAGGTAGGGACAAGGTAAGGCCCCCCCTCCCCTCCCCAGATTCGGAAAGACCCACACACCCCCTCCCGCGCGGTCCTCTAGCTCAAAACCGTTGGCAGCCTCCCGCCCACAAGCCCGCCCCCTCGCCTGATGACGTCATCCGCCCGCAATCCCACACTGGCGGCTAAGCTCACTGCCTCTAGATCTCGGGACCCCTGGCGCGCTTGCGTGCCTCCGGCGGCCACGGATTGGCTGAGGGAAGAAGGCAGAGTCTGACGAGAGGCGTTGGGGAGGAGTTACTGCTCCGCTATTGCAGTGCGAAGACTCGGGGGGGCGGGGCTTCACAGAAACCGGAAGTAGCTCCTCAGGGGCACTGTGAGTAGTTCCTGTGAGTCTGGGGGTGGGGCCCCCTACCTGGTCGGAAAGATCGGGGACCCAGAACACGAGCCACAGAGTGGGGGCGGCCCTGGAACAAGGCTAACGTTCTCTATCCTGCAGATGACTGTCCACAACCTGTACCTGTTTGATCGGAACGGAGTGTGTCTACACTACAGTGAATGGCACCGCAAGAAGCAAGCAGGGATCCCCAAGGAGGAGGTGACGAGAGGGCCCCTGCGCATAGTCCCAGCCCAGCCCTACCTCTCCAAACGCTTGGCCGATTCCCACCCCTGTCCCTTCTCTCTCAACAAATGAGAGCTAACTCTGCCCCTCTCCCTCCAGGAGTACAAGCTGATGTACGGAATGCTGTTCTCTATTCGCTCGTTTGTCAGCAAGATGTCCCCTCTGGACATGTACGCGGAATCAGGACGTTGGGAGGAGGGTTAGCCATGGGAATGTTGGGGTGGAGGAAATTTCTGGAGGGGAAGGGGCATTGGCTCCCAAAGAGGGGAAGAGGACTGAGAGAAGTTGAATCTGAAACGAGAGTGCTGAAGCTGGCAGAACCCGCAATGGGGAAGGTCTGAAGGTAGAGAGGTTGAGCGCTGGAACTAAACTGATCTCTGAGGATGGGTTGGGCGATGTCTTTAGTCAGCCAGGCTCCTACAAATGGTTTGTTTAGGGAGTCGACCTCCATTCTTTAACATCCTCCTCATCTCTGCAGGAAGGACGGCTTCTTGGCCTTCCAAACTAGCCGTTACAAACTCCATTACTACGAGACGCCCACTGGGATCAAGGTTGTCATGAATACTGACTTGGGCGTGGGATCCATCCGAGATGTGCTGCACCACATCTACAGTGCGGTCAGTGCCAGCCCCGGAACCCTTCCCCTAAAGCTCCTTATTGGCCATAGCCAGTCATAGCCCCAAGACTCCCTCAGTTTCCCTGTCCTAATCTACTGTGTTATATCTCTATTGAACTCAGAGTTTTCTCAGAGGCTTTTAGGTCTTTAAACCCTCCCACCACCAGTTTCTCCTTAGGGAGGTCTTGCTTCCCAGCCCTTGTTTCTTGTGCATTCATACATTCTTGAGGTTATGCTAGGTTTGTGGTTAAAAATGAGAAGTGTGCAAAGCCTGGCTCTAACACCCTCCCCCTCCATAGTTGTATGTAGAGCTGGTGGTGAAGAACCCTCTGTGTCCTCTGGGCCAAACTGTGCAAAGTGAGCT
>CAUYON010204944.1:0-11674 GCA_963573935.1 Arctocebus calabarensis | reverse complement strand
GCTCAGTACATGTGAAAAAGAACTGAAAACACGAAACTTGTACCTGAATGTTCACGGGAGCATCATTCATAACCACCAAAAGTACAAACAGCACACACTGACATCACCTGATGAGTTACCAACCATGGTGTGACCAGACTGAACAGTTGCTGAGCTATAGAAATCTCTGAGAATGAAACAGATACACATGACAACACAGATAAGCCTAGAAGACACTACACTCAGAAGAAGGCAGTCTGATTCCATTTATGTGAAACGTCCAGAAAATGGTAAATCCATCATACAGGAGATAGACTTCTGGTTGCCTGAGGGATGGGGGCAGGGAGTGACTAATGGGTACAGGGTTTCTTTCGGGGTGATAAGAATATTCTGGAATTACGTTATAGTGATGGTTATATCAATATAACCAATGAATATTCCAAAAACCAATGTACCGTACATGTTAAAAGGTTGAATTTTTATAACATGTGAATGACATCTCCATGTTTTAAATTATGGGGCTTCTTTCAGATTCAGATCTTTTAGATTTTAGATCTCTTCTAGATAAGTAATTGAAACATTTTTATCAAGTCATAATAAAAGATACATTCTGAGGATGATTACTTATCTTATAAAATATGTATTTCCTTTTATTAACCAAAAATTAAACTTAAAAATTTTAGAAACCAAATGAAAATATGACAGAGTACATAAGTTTTCAAATTCTTTTAAAACTTATTCTAGCAAAAATGTCTGACCGCTGCTGTTCTAGACATGGGGCACCTGGCACTTTCTGCATTACTTTTGGGCTCTGCTGTGGTCAGTGACACCATAGTGACAGCAGCAGTGCACCTGGGCAAGTCACATACCCCTGGACAGCCGGGCACCAACCCTTTCCCCTCATACTCCAAAGAACACAGGTGACTCTCTCCTACTGGCTTTCCCAAAGCAGCCCCTGCCTGAGTGAGCTGAAGACATGAGAAAATTACCCTTACTCTTCTCCCTAAATTAGCGGCTCTACCAAGTGGCAGAATGGAGTGAGAAATATATTTTATATCCCTCTTGTTACAAAGCACTATAGTAGGTGTCTTATGTGATTAGATTGTTGACAGATGCTACTCGAATTCCACTTCGATAGTTTTCTTAGTAGTACCTACAAGGGAGAAAAATTAATTTGAATTGTCAAGCACTCCATATAACATTATAAAAGTATTTTACATCCAGATGATTTTTCAATTTGAAGATACTTTGCATCTTTACTTTATCTAGCCTAAGTTTTATTCCTTTAAAGTCATGTTAGGATAAAGATTTAAAATACAAAGCTTTCATAAAGTTCTTCATCCTCCTCAATTTCACCCAGCCTGCCCATGATTGAGTTACCAGAGCTACCAAGCCTGTAATGTCATCTATGCATCACAAGGCTTGTGCTTTGGACCAGCTTTCTAAAAGTGAAAAAAGTCAACATCATTGAACTGACTCTCACAGAGATTACAAAGCTGATTGATTAGCAAGGATATTCTTGTTTATCACTTCTGCTTAAAGAAGCAATCTTTATGATACCGGAATTTCACTCTTCATTAGGTCCTTGGTCTCGGGGATTTGAAGAATGAGCCCACAGACTGCAGATCAGTGGTAAGATATGATTTTCATTAGAAGTTAGAAAGGAATACAGAAGAAGTAAAAAGTACCAGAGCTTCTGGAAGGGGAAAGAACTGAAGAACTCTCTTGGGAGTCTCCACGTGGGCTCTTTTATCTAGGGGTCTTAAATCTAGAGGATTACATATGGCTGGCAGTTGGTAGATGGAAAGCCATCTTTTCAAAGTTAATCAGTGCATTAACAAATGAATGAATGTAGTTCCTGCTTCACTAGGGGGAGGTTATCAGATCCTTTACAGTCTTTGTCCCTGAGAAGGGATTAGGGTGTGTGCTCCTCCCCAAGGTGGAACCACGCAAAACAGGCTGCTTTATTCACGATCTTACCAGAGCCCAGAGGGTGTGTCCCCAAAAAGGCAATCTTTGCCTGGAAATGTGGGTCTGACCTCTGAGCTCACCTGGGCCTAGAGAATGGGGGCTCCCTGTCCAGCCCTGAGTGGTGGAATCCTGTATCAATCCTCCCTCTCCGAATAGAAGCTCTAACTGCTGTTAGGGGAAAGGGGCGCTGACCGCTCCAAACTGCTTCCTGCTGAAGATGGATGGTGATATGGGGAAGCAGTTAGAGGTTCCTCAGAGGAGGTTGACCCAGGGTTCACAGTAAATGGAAATTTAGGTTGATTCTTCTAGCTTGGGGTAAAATGTTAGTGTATTCACTTTATGAAATTGCCCAGGCCCAGAAAACTGGGGTCCCATGTTGAGGCTAGAATGAGGGAACCCTGTATCAACAGAAGGGGATAGTTAGGGTCTCCTTAGATGAGTGGGAATACAGGGGTCCTCAACAGAGTCAGGTCTGGGCTGGAACCCTTTTCACTGTCTGTGGTTTGATGTTATTACCTCTGAAAGACATAAATCTGATTAGTACATTAAAAGGCAAGGCTAGAATGAGGCAAGAGAGTAAAAGCAGAGCTAAAGATCTGTCCTGGCCACTCTGTCTAGGCATTAGCCAAGCAGTCTGTAACACTCCTGCATCTAGTGTAGCAGATGTCTCTGTTACCTGTATATCCTGCCCTTGGTATGTGCTGGGCCTAGATAGTAATCTTGTAACTTCCTTAGCCTTCCCTCGCCTTTGAAAACAGGCAGGTAGTCCGCCCTATCCCAAGGGCACAGGCCAACCTGACCTTCCCTTGAGTCCCAAGACTTTCACGTTTGTCACGACTCTCATGTGCACCCTAGCCCTAAAAAATGTATGAAAGAAAGGCAAGAGATTAAGTCGGGGGGGCTTGGTTTTTAGGACACTAGTCCGCCGAGTCTCCCAGCTGTAATAAACTCGCTGCTTCCTCTGTCAACTGGTGCCTGGAGTCTTCTGTCTGCATTGATTTTCCTGCTACAATAGGTTGATTTGGGGAGAAAACTGTATTAACATTTTTCTTGCTGTCTTCTCAAATCTTTAGGTTCACAAGTGTGGGTAGATTGTAGTTGATTCTCTTCTTGGTGAGCTTCTGTAGAAGGTGGTGGGTTTCAGGATTTTACTCGTGAATGATGTATCCAGGAATCTATTCCCATAACTTAACAGCTGTAGAAAAAAAGATAACAGAAAAGGGACCTTGCCTTTTCTGGGGTTAGGGGAGGTGAATTAGAGGGAAGAGTCGTGCAAGCCCCAGACTCACACACATGTTAGACTTCTAACGTGTGTTTGTGTGCCACCTCCCCAGCATGATAGGCAAGACAGGCTGGTAGTATGACCTTGGTGGACTAGAGAGGCCTTGGGATCCCCCCTCAGCCAATGAGAGTGCCAGCCTTCACCTTCATTGTGCCACAGTGGCTTTCCAGAGTCTGTAAAAGCCTGTAATTCCTAAGAAGCCTTGAAGCTGTTTGAGAGTTGGAAGTTTAGAGTGAACCAATATTGGTCTTATTCTTTCTTTGCCTAAGGCTTTCTCCCTCTGTGAAAACTGGAGATCTGAATAGTGAACTTCAGGCACACATAATTGCACTTTAACCTTGTAAACTTTGTACTCAAAATCAGCTAGAAAATTTAATAGAGCTTGGGTAATTTTGTGGCATTCCTCTGCATCTGGTGCTCCCCAAAGAATGTCATCTACATACGGAATAAGAGCTGTTGTAGTATATGAAAAACGACTTAAGTCTTTGGCTAGGGCTTGTCCAAATAAGTGATGGCTGTCCCTAAATCTCTGGGGTAACCCAGTCCATGTGAGTTGGGTGGTGGGTGAGTTGGGTGAAAACCTCATAAAGGTTTTCCGCAAAAAGGTATTGGGAATTTTATTTTGCTCTTCCCAACTGTCCCTCAGTAGCCCACACTTCTGGGTTAATTTTTGTCTCTAAAAAGGGAAGGTGTAGTATAGGTTCCTGTCCCATATTCATATAAATGGTTGTTCCCGTTTTAGTCAGTATGTCCCTTCCCAAAAGGGGAGCAGGACTTTCAGGCATGATTAGGAAGGCATGAGAGAACAGCCAGCCACCCCAATTGAGCTGAAAGGCTGAGAGAAAAGTTTGGCAACTGGATTTCCAGACATCCCCTGAAGAGTTACAGATTTGGGGGATAAAAGACCAGGGTTAGTCGGGAGTACAGAAAAGGTTGCTCCAGTGTCCAGAAGAAATTCTATCTCCTGGCCCTTCACTATGAGGCAGACCTGGGACTCTTGCAGGCTGATGACACAAGTTGGAGCCATGAGAATCTTCCCTGGGCACCCTCACTCCAGTTTGGGTGCTGATGGGATCACTGCCCCATGAGGCCTTCACCTGTGGGGACAGGCTACCCTCCAGTGATCATCCTTACACTCTGGACAGGGACCTGGTGGCTTGCCAGAAGCAGTCTTTCCTGAAATGGCCGGTCTGACCACATTGGAAGCACTTGTTCTTAGCTCCTCTGGCTTCCCTCTGCCCCTGAATGGTGCCTGTTGTTGGAGTGCCATTACTAGAGCTGTCATTCTTTTTTTTATCCCTTCTCTCTTTTTCCTTCTCTTCCTCCTGATCTCTATTACAAAAGACCACAGTGGCCGTTTTAAGAAGATTCTCCAGGTTATGATCTGGGCCTAGAGCCAGTTTCTGGAGTTTTCTTCAAATATCCAGGTCGCCTCAGCGAAAAATTTATGTTTTAAAATAATTTGGCCCTCCAAGGAGTCAGGTATCAACTGAGGGTGCTTTCTCATCGCCTCCCTAAGCAATTCAAGAAAGGCTGAGGGACTCTCATTCTGTTTCTGGTAATTGATAGACAACTTAGAATAGTTCATAGGTTTTTTCTTGGATCGACATAAACCTTCCAGGATACATGTTAGAAAATGTCTATGCCACTGGTTACCCTGTTTCTCAGGGTCCCATTCAGGATCCTCAAAGGGAACTGCCTATCGTCCTGTGGGGTATCTGTCCCGTTTCTCAGGAGACATACTGCCATCAGTATTGGACGTGAACTACAAATCACCCCAGTTTCTAGCTTCCTCCAAGACTTCATTTTTCTCATTAAAAGTTAAAGTTTTATCCAGTAGTAGCATTAAATCTCTCCAAGAGAGGTCAAAGCTTTGTCCTAACCCCTGGAGAACATCCATGTACTTACTGGGGTTGTCAGCAAATTCTCCCAAATCAACCTTAATTTGCTTCAAATCTGCCAGGGGCAATAGAGTGTATACTCCTGCGTACTTCCCCTTTCACCACCCGCAGGCTTCACTAAGAGGCACAAAGAAGGATAGGGTTGCCTTCTGGGCATCCCACTAGGACCAGAAAAACTCCTGGGATAGCCTCCCTCCTGGGGTTTCCTGAACACATGGAGGAAGGTGTAAGAAGTAGATGGTGAGTTTGAATTAGGTGGTGAGAGCGTCTCTCTCAGGAACCCCTGACCATTTGGAGAAGTCACTATAGCCAGAAGAGCTGAATCTGACAAGTCTTACACAATTGGGGGTTGTCCCTGAGGAAAAAAAAAGCTTGCACGTATATGGCACTTCAGATCACTTTCCTTCTTGTTTACAAAAAATATCTAACTGAAAAATGGTATCATAATTTAGAGTACCCTCTGAAGGCCAGTGTTCACCAATGGACAGTTGATACTGAGGCCAGGCCTGGATGTAGAAGAAAACCATACATTCTTTTTTCAGCATCTGGAGATCTACATGTCCCAACATAGCCCAGCGGAGTGTTCTGGCAGCACAGACTGAAATATCAGGTATCCAGGAGCCTGGTCCCACCTAATGACAGGTCTCTTGGCAAGAGAACTTGTTATCTGGGTGTTCTCAGAGAGAGAACATTTCCCATTTGTGGGAAGGAACAAATGTCTCAGTGTATTAATCCCACCCTCTGTTCCTGGGTTGTCAAAGCATCTTCTGACCAACCCCAAAAGACCTTCCAACCAAACAAAAGGAAGCATGTTTCCAATGCTTGGGGAAGAATTACTGAGAGTGGCCTCCTCATCCCCTGCCTTTGTCTGGAATTAGCCACTCTTACCAGTGTAGCACTTAGTACCCGCTGGTTCTCCTGTGCTTATCACTTGGTGGCAGCCCAGCCTGAGAAATCAGGTATCAGGGAGCCTGATCCCACCTGATGCAAGTTCTGCCCCTTTCTGCACCTGCCCCAGAGTATTAATCAAAGTGGGGATAAGCCCTGTCCTGGAGAAAATGGCTGTGCAGTGTTTGCACATTTAACCCTTCACTATTTCTACAAGCTTCTTCTAAATTCCCAGTAAGAAAGGAAAATAGGCTTTTTATTATGAGCTGGTCTTAAATGCTATTCTTTCCAACCTCCCTTTCTTTCCCAAAAAGTTGGAAGGGCAATAATAATTAAACTGAGGGTTGAGAGACACTTTAAAATTTGCATTATAACCAGCTACAACTAGGCAAAGTCTTAGAGAAACCCAGAATGACTTTGAATTCTTCCATTTACACCAATAGACCAGGAAAAAAAATCACAGAGCCGGGGTCATTTTTCCTGCCTTTTTCTGTTTTCAAGAGACTGGACCATAGCTGAGGGTTTAAGACCAGTCTTGCCTTGGGGAGCTGTCCCCAGGCTTCTGTTCCTAGGCTCCTGGTCACCCAAAGAAGCCATATAGAGGAGTTATTTTGCTCTTTGTTTGGAGCCAGCTTCTTGGCCTTTAACCGTTAACATAGTTCAGCTTTTTCTCAAATACATGGAGAGCCAATTGAATTTAATTCTGCAATGAAAGGCAGTAAAAACAAACTTATGACACACCTACACCATCCAAAGCACACATATAACATCTGAAAAATACCAGAATGAGCCCATACAAACTTAACTAGTATATAAAGCAATCCTTTACCAACATTCAAACCAAGCATGTAAACTACAAGGAGAGAGAAGCAGAATAGGTCTAAAGAGATAAATAGGGAAAGTATGGGACCTTGAAAGAGGAGAGAACATAGAGCTGGGAAAGCATGATTTTCTGAAGGCCCTCCCATGCCATAGGGTAGGAACCATTGCTAAGTTCCCTAGGACCTCTGGGAGCTACTTCTATTTCCTCAGCTCTCAAGCCTTCTAACATTCCTTTCCACTCCTTTCTTTTGGAGCCAAGGGGAATTAGAAAGTCTGTTCCCCAACAGCCTCTCGCCTGTGACCTGGAGGTCAGCAGGAACACTATGCAGGGGTTTTTACTGGCCGACGGGTCTCAAAATTACTAGTTTCCATTATTATAGCTATAGAGAAAAGCAGGATAGAGGTATGTGGTCCCATTGCTTACAACAGATCTTCAATCCCGGACAAGCCCCCAAATATGATATCAGAATTTCACTCTTCATTAGGTCCTTGGTCTCAGGGATTTGAAGAATGAACCCACAGACCACAGATCAGTGGTAAGACAGGATTTTTATTAGAAGTTAGAAAGGAATACAGAAAAAGTAAAAAGCACCAGAGTTTCTGGAAGGGGGAAAGAACTGAAGAACTCTCTTGGGAGTCTCCACGTGGGCTCTTTTATCTAGGGGTCTTAAATCTAGAGGATTACACATGGCTGGCAGTTGGTAGATGGAAAGCCATCTTTTCAAAGTTAATCTGTGCATTAACAAATGAATGAATGTAGTTCTTCCTTCACAAGGGTGAGGTTATCAGGTCCTTTTCAGTCTTTGTCCCTGAGAAGGGATTAGGGTGTGTGCTCCTCCCCAAGGTGGAACCACCCAAAACAGGCTGTTTTATTCATGATCTTACCAGAGCCCAGAGGGTGTGTCCCCAAAAAGGCAATCTTTGCCTGGAAGTGTGGGTTTGACCTCTGAGCTCACCTGGGCCTAGAGAATGGGGGGCTCCCTGTCAAGCCCTGAATGGTGGAATCCTGTATCACTTATGCATAGGGAATGGATATACTACTGACCCTGATTGGGTCATTATACAACATACATATGTAACCCAAGAAAATTAAAGGAAAAAGAAAAAGAGAAAAACATACAACTGTATCCCATAAATATGCACAATTATAATGTATCAGTTTCAGTAAATAAAGCCACAATGTTTAATACCTTTTAGGGGACACAGACTCCTTTGATAATTTAGGGCAAATTGGCAAACTTTTTCTCTAAATGAGTATTAGAAGTAAAGGAACCTAGTCTAAACTTAAGGTGTGCGAGTTCAGTCACGGGGAAAGGAACATAAACAGAAACTACACCATTGATTCCAGCTACCTCATGGAGTGGGGCCAGGAAGTAAGAGGGAGCTGAAGGTCCCTCTAATTCTGAAGACCGATGAGAACGGAATCGGGTGAGGGGACCAGAAGGAAGTGAAGGATGAGTAGTGGACGCAGTAGAATTAGTTTGTAATTTGTCTATATTGCCACACAGTGGCACTGTAGGACCATCATACAGAGGAGCTGGAGGAAGAAAGGGGTAAAGATGTCCAGAAGTGTTTTCTGGAGCAGCTGGTGGTGGACTGAGAGAGGACAGGAAGGAATTCTGAGGGCTAGTTGGAGGGGAGGAGTTAGGAGACGAGCTCAGATTGGTTGATGGGGAAGTAGGAGGGACAGAGGGTGGAGGCAACTGTGTGGTTGAGGGAAGAGCCAAATATGGCAGACTGGAACAGGAATTACTACGGTTTCGGAACCCATGGCTGGTTGCCTGTGCGGCAGAGGTTCATCTGCTGGGTCAGATAGGTCTAGTTCAGGGGATAGAGAGTAGAAGAGCCCTTTGTTATAAGAATTTTGGAATAACCCAAACATAAACTAGGCTTGGTTCTAAGATATTAGAAGCCCTGAAAATAGGGGACCATGCTCCATTTGCCAAGATGCTCATAATTGTCATGTAAGTCTCAAAGAAAAATTAAATGAACCATAGCTTGGCCAGATACTTTGGTTGTCTAGTTTGTATAGTTTGTATCTAATTTGGGTAGAGAATTTAATTAATTTTTTTGGCCTTAAGTCTAATCCTAATTCTATGTGGTGTAATAAGCACCCTAAGGGGGAGTCAGGTGGGACAGAATGGCCTGCACCCATGGCAATTCGTTGCAAGAATAAAGCACGAGCAGAATCACACAAGGACCAGGACAAAGGGCAGACATCTCCACTGCTTTATTGCTGGCTGTGAAGATGAGAACACAGTCTAGGACAGTCGTCACTGTACCCCAGGTCAGTGTCAGACCCTCAGGGCCAAGAAGAGCTTGAGACCTGGCACCAGGAATTTTTGTGCAAGGTGTGGAAGCCCTGGACTAGGCCATGCAAGGTCAAAGGGAATAGGGAACTCAAGCCTCGAGAAACGGGTGAATTGCCAGGACTGTAAGCAACCCAGTCCACAATCAGGGAAAACTCAGCAAGTCTGGATGAGGCCAGTGTTGAGTGCTGGTTAGAGTGCCTTGGCAGATGGACACAAGCTGATGCAGTGGTGATTGCCTGAGTGAAAGAGGAGGACAGGGAGCCCCCAGGAACTAAAATCCCGTGGAAGGGGTAGAAGCTACCCTTGGGAGCAGTCCCTAATAATATCCCACTTCTGACACCAGATGAAAGGGTGGCATTCGAGCGGCAGAGATCTCACAGACCACTAAGGCTTATACACAAGGTCTTTATTGGCAAGGGATGCTGCAGAGCAGCAGCAGAGAGAGAAAAGAGAGAGAGAGACCAAAAGACAAGCGCACCTTATATAGGTTCAGTTAGGGGAAGTCTCAGAATGGTGGAGGGACGGTAGAAGAGCCAGTAAGGAGTTACTGCTCTGGTGGGAAGAGCCGTTAGGGGCAGGCCATAAGTTTGAAATTTTCAGCAGATAATTGGGACTAGGAGATAAGGAAATGTCTAGTAGGCAACTCTGTTGTTCAGAGGGCAACTCCCTGTGCTTGGAAAGGAGCTGTAACTTTAAGAGTGAGACAGCTAGTCTTGGTCTGCTGAAAGCAGGAAGGGGCTTTTCTGGGGCAATTACCTAACAACAAGAGAGTAAATATTTTAGGCTTTGCTGGCCTTAAGTTTTCTGTTGTGCCCTATCTCTGCCACTGCTTGTGACAACACAAAAAAAATGTGCATGGATGTGTTCCAATACAATTTGACTTATGGCCATTGAAATTTGAATTTTATATCATTTTCACATCATAAGCTATTTTCATTTTATTACAACCGTGTAAAAATAGAAAAACTATTCCTAGCTTGCATGGCTGCACAAAAACAAGGGGCAGGGCAGGTGGCTCATGCCTGTAATCCCAGTGCTTTGGGGGCAGGTGGCTCATACCTGTAATCCCAGTGCTTTGGAACACCAAGGAAGGAGAATCATTTGAGACGAGAGTTTGAGATAAGCCTGGGTTACACAGCAAGATTCTGCCTCTACACAAAATAGGAAATTAGGTGGACAAGGTTGCCCAAACCTGTAGTGCCAGCTACTCAGCAAGCTAAGACGTGGAGTGCTTAAGGGGTAGGGTTTTTAAGGCTTGGATTGCATCCTGGTTGGCACGGAGGCTGTCCGGGTGCATCCGGGTAAGGTAGCAAACAATCATTTCTACAGAAGTAGAATTTCTCAGTTAGTTAGCCATACATCTTTGTTTTTATATGTTCCCCCTACACAGCTTAGTTTCAGTATTTTCCCCACCAGGTATTGTTGAAAGGTCAGCCCTGGAACAGTTGTACCTCCAGGTCTGTTTCCCAGGGAATTAACCAAGCAAGAAACTGGGAGTGAACTAGAAGAAAAAATCAATTAATACTTTCCCATCTATCTTGGGAGTGAACTAGACTTACTTCATTTATTTTGAAAGCTTACAGTCCAGAAACTTGCCAGGGGTTAACTGGTATTTTTCCACTTTCACCTAGACCCACTAGTCCTAACAATTTTGCATTATCAATTATGAGGAAACTACATAAAAGCACAAAAAGATAACTTATCTTTCATGAGATCTGTTCTTCCTAAGGAGTGGAGTGCTTAATGGGTAGGGCTTTTAAGACTTGGTCTGCATCCTGGTTTAGTATGTTCCCCCTATACATCTTAGTTTCAGTACTTTCCCCACCAGGTATTGTTGAAAGGTCAGTCCTGGAACTGTTGTACCTCCAAGTCTGTTTCCCAGGGAATTAACCAAGCAAGAAATTGGGAGTGAAATAGAAGCAAAAAAAATCACTTAGTACTTTCCCATCTATCTTAAGAGTGAACTAGACTTACTTCATTTTTTTTGAAAGCCTACAGTCCCGAAATTTGCCAGGAGTTAACTGGTATTTTTCTACTTTCACCTAGGCCCTCCAGGCCTAACAATTTTGCATTATCAATTATGAGGAAACTACATTAAAGAGCAAAAAGATAATTTATATCTTTCATGAGATGTGTTCTTCCTAAGGCCTTCTTTGAATATTGTTCACTGTTACAAATAGAAAAAAAATCCTTGAAACACTAATTTGTTATTTTTTCCAAATTATCATTTGCATCCAGTAAAATTTAATTACACGTCTTAGCGGTAAAATCCCACCGCCAGAGTGTAAAATCACACCCCTCTCTCGTTTCACTCACGCTGCGACCCTGTGTCCCAAAGTCCTCACCAACCAGCGATTTCTGACGTTTACCAGCAGGGGCCGCCCGCCCGCCCGCCCGGCTCAGCCCACGGCCCCGGGGCAGGAGCTCCCAGTTGCCCTCCTCGCTCCCCTGATCTGGGCAACAAGGTAAAAAGTAAACCTGCGTGTTCTACGAGCTCAAAGTAAACACCGGCGACAACA
>CAUYON010204942.1:0-11089 GCA_963573935.1 Arctocebus calabarensis | reverse complement strand
CTACATGAACGAGACAGTTGCCTTCAGAATTCAGGAGTAAGGAAGTGAGGCACAGGGTGCAGGAAGATAGATGGTGATGATTTCTGGTTCTGGCTTTTGGAATCACCCATGTGTCCTGTTTCCAGGCTCAGGATCACAGCACCGGATCCTGAGGTAAGTTCAAGTCTTGGATATAGTTCAGGCACTGGAACTGATAGGATAGCCTTGCTAATAAATTGTCTAACAGAGAAAAGTAAATTGATAGGGGAAAAAGAGAGAGAGAGAAAGATCACTGTCTGTTGTTTGATTAACTGCACGGACCTTAACTTGCTATCTTTAAGATTAATCAAATGGTCCTTAACTTGATGTCTTTTAAGATTAATTGCAAGGTGAGATTATTTCTACAGCATTTGAAAAAAGCTAAGCAGACATAAAGAAAGTATAAATTCTCTTCCTTGACATTCACCAGACTACATTTCAAAGAAAACTGACAAGCCAATCTCCAAGAGAAGGGGGAAAGGGGGGGAACAACACCCTAACATCTCACAGCTGTCTTTTGCTAATAGGTCCACAGTAATAAATTTTTCTTTACCCTTTACAACCCAAATAAAAATTCCAAGCAACTTGTCCTCAGAGCCAGGACTCCTTTCTTTCATTTTTTGTGCTGCACCCATTCCCCCTTCTTTCTCGGGAGAACTTCCACCCTAATGGGACCTCCACCTCACTGGAATTAGGGCCCGGCCAAACTGAGGATGAAATATAACCCTACCCCTCCGTGGTGAATGCTGGGACAAGATTTCCCTAGAAAGCTCTGCTAGTGAGTACATGTGACACAACTAGTTGACATGCTCAGTTTTTAATTGAATGTTTGGTATTGCAGGTCCTATCTGTGGAAGACATTTTCTCGAGACAACTAATTTTCTGCCTCTGTTTCCATTTGCCTTTATTGATTCTCAATTTTCTGAGACTTAATTTTGTTCAATTGTGTTAAATATTGAGATCCAGTAAGACCCAGTAAGAGATGTTTCTCTGGCTCCACTGTGGGCCATTCTCCAGGGTCCCTGCCTCACCCATTCCCCAGTGCAAAATGTAGGAAGGCACTAGTGTTTGTCTGCATTAATAATCAGTTGTAGGGAGCCAGCCCCCGCACAACCTATGAGTGTCCCCAGTGCTCAGTGATGATGAGGGAATGAAGAAAACAAAGACAAGAGAAATAGAGTAGAATTTATAGAGCGGGCCTGGGAGCCAATGCCCTTTATGTGAGAGATGGTGACTGCCTGAACTCTGGATGCACTCAGTTTTTATTACTTCCCTTTATCAGCAAATGGGTGTTTGCAACAACAACAACAACATACATCATCCTTGCGGTTTCTCATGCCCTGATTCTCCATTACCCACCCCATTACCCTTTAAATATTTTCATTATTTTTACTTCTAAAATACTTATTAATCACTAACAGGATTACAGAAAACAAAAAGGGAACATGGACTTTGGAGCTAGATGCCATCCAGTAAATTCTCTGTGTTCCTGCGGGGCAGATTAGTTGATGCCCTACTCATCTCCAGAGCCTGGGAGGAAAAAAGATGAATCTTCTTATCTCACACCCACAAGAACTAGTCTTCCTTGTTCAATGAGTTAGCTGCACGTGCTGTTCTAGTGAATCTTAAAATGGCTTCCCAAGCCCTTTCAGATCTCAGCCAGACACTTACGGATGTTTTTCCTGAGGTTTTCTCTGACTTCAGTCAGGCCTTTGCAGGCCTTTTCCCCTTAAGTCCTTTGACGTTCGTGTCAAGCTGTCTCATGAAGCCACGAGTATAGTATGTTCTTTGTGGAGTCTCATGTCCTTTCCCATTATCCTGCACACCTGACCCTGATCATAAAACTTTGGATACCATCATTTCATTATTATATCAATCTCATTCTATTCCCATAATCCTAACTTCCCTAATGTTCACCTACAGTTAGTAAGTACAAGGTACTTGTAAAATAATGATTTCTAGTCCCATTATCCCAAGTGTCTGAGAAACCCTGTATAAACACCCTTATCCCAGCTCAGAAAGCTTCCTGCCCCTTTTAAAAATTCATTACTAAGTTATATAACATATAACCTTTTTAAAAGGATTGTTATAATTTTCTATTCTATAGACCTACAATCCTGAATTAATTCATTAAATAGTGCCAGACAAGATATTTCATTTCAGGTTGAATCAAACTAAAAGAATCTACAAGTAGATATAGGTTCCAATTCATTTCAGCCTTTCAGGTCTGTGAAAGATATACAAGTTAAGTCATAAAAACAGAATTTAGAGACCAGCCTCAGCAACAGAGTAGACCCTGTCTCTACAAAAAATGTAAAAGTCAGCTAGCAAGATGGTACACTTATAATCCCAGCTACTGTGGAGGCTGAGGCAGGAGGATTGCTTAAGCCCAAGAGTTGGTGGTTGTAGTGAATCATGATGACAACACTACACTCTAACCTGGGCAACAGAGCAAGACCCTGTTGAACCAACCAATCAAAAAACCTATTGCAACTTGGTGCCTGTAGAACAGTGGTTATGGCGCCAGCCACATACATCAAGACTGGTGGGTTCAAACCCAGCCTGGGCCAGCTAAACAATGACAACTGCAACAAAAAATAGGCATTGTGGTGATCGCTTGCAGTCCCAGCTACTTGGGAGGCTGACGCAAGAGAATCTCTTAAGCCCAGGAGTTTGAGGTTGCTGTGAGCTGTGACACTACAGCACTCTACTGAGGGGGACATAATGAGACTGTCTCAAGAAAAAGAAAAAAACTACTGCATTAGATTTGCGTTTCTGAGAAAATACATTGTCATCAATCACTTTATTTCTATTGTGAAATTTAAATCATTTAAATAACAGCATTTTATTTTATTTATTTATTGAGACAGAGTCTCACTATGTTAACCTTGGTAGGGTGCCATGGCGTCACAGCTCACAGCAACCTCAAACTCTTGGGCTTCAGCGATTCTCTTGCCTCAGTCTTCCAAATAGCTGGGACTACAGGGGCCTGCCACAATGTTGGGCTATTTTTAGAGATGAGGTCTCCCTCATGCTCAGGCTGGGCTGGAGATCATTTAAATGAAAAAGGCCCGTACTTTGACTTTTTCATTTAAATGATCTCCCTCAATCCTTTTTGAGGCTGCATAGTATTTCATTGTATAGACATTCATAATTTATTTCACAAATTCTCTCTTAATGGACATTTAGGTTGTTTCCAGTCTTTTGCTGTTATAATCTAGATAATACTTCTATGAATAACCTCATATATGTATCATTTTTTAAATGTGATGATATTTCTGGAGAACAAATTTGGAGGAGGAATTGTTAAATAAAAAGATATGTGCATTTGTATTTTAAAAGAATTGTCTTTTTTTCTATTTTTAATCAATGTTTAAAGTGTACTAATATTAAACTTACAACTAGGTGAGTTTTCACATGTGTATACATGTGTAATCACTACCCAAATCAAGATACACAATATTGCCAGCATCCTAAATGTGGGGACTACTCTAGATTCTTATCTGGCCTCACATAACGGAAACTACTCAATGGAGAACTGCCCTAGCAGGGAAGCCTTTTGAGTAGAACCTTTCCTAAAAACTACTCTGCTATTCTTCTTTATTCTTCATTGCACTGTGGTCTTACCCCTATAAAGAATGTTTGTTGGTTGCCACCTCAGCATTCCCACCTCCTTTTCCCTTCTTAGAGATACCCTAAATTTGCCAGCCTTTGAGTTTGGGATTACTCCTGTCCTGAACTTCAGGAGTCGGCCCTAAATCAGCTTAAAGGAACCTGCAAATCCCATTCCCTTTATACACAGCACAATTGCTGCTCAATAATGAGTTCTGCAATAAATAAACTTTTGCGTGCTAACTGTGAACCGGAAGCCTGTAGCCCAAGTTGTCCGTGGTGGGCATTTCCAGAATGAGTAAAGTAAGCTGCCTGCTAATGGAGTCCACATTGAAGAAGGCGGCCCAGGACGAACTTGGAAACATTTTTCAGCTTTGTATTAAAACCTGCCTGAAACCCAGATCTACCTAGGACTGTGAGGCAATATTTTCCCTTTATGAATTTTCTGAAGTGGCTTACCCTCATCAACTCTGCTATCTGCCCAGCACTCGGGCCACTGGACATTTCTGACATCTTTTCACATTCTACATCGCCTCGTTCCACAGTCAGCTACTCCGCTGGTGCTCTCTCGCTGCCACCCCCAACTCCTGTGTACTCCTCTGCTTATTCTCCCCACAGCCCGCTTTCTCCTGCCGGCTCTGGGCAGACGAGAGCGCAGGAAGCAGTCAGCCAACAAACAGGGCGCGCCATTCTAGTCCCTACACGTTTGCGTTACACAACCGCACGTCTTCGGGAATGCGTTGGTCATTCTCCCACCCTTGATTTCCCCAAAGCCACTCTTCTCACATTCTTCAAACTGTTTCCGCTCCCCACCTCCTCAGATAATTTCACCCTGCAACACTGGGGAGACAGACCATTCGACCTCGGCTGTCCTTCTACATGAGGTATTTTGGGGTGCTACAGTCGGTGCAGAGGCCTCCTCAGCCCTTTGGGGGGTGCTCTGCGTTCGTGCCTATTCAATTGCTTCCTCAACTGTGTGCAGCCGAAGGAGCGAAATTCCGGAGACCCTTCCTTGGGGTGGCGGTTCCGATCTTACGAACATCAGTCTTTCTTTTCTTTTTCTTTCTCTCTCTCTTTTTTTTTTTTTTGCACATTTTTTGTTTTTACTTATTTATTTTTCAGATTATCATGAGGATACAGACGATTAGGTTACATTGTTTGCGTTAGGTAGAGCCCAAGTTGCAGCTGTGCCCGTCTATCTTCAGTCTCTTGAAAACGGCATCTAAAACTTCGGTCATAGCACTGTCGCAAAATTAAATAAATACGAAAGCGGGAAAATCCCTCTGAATTAAGTGCTAGGCAAAAGTAAGGCGTATTTTTCTTGTTTTCAATATAAACTGGTATTCCTTACCGAAGCCAAGTCGGCCCTGCCGCAGGTCCGCAAGGGAGCGCTTTAAGTGACCCAGGCGGCCTGGCCGGGCCGGGTCCGCGCACGCTCCCGCCAGCTCTCCGGGACCCTGCAGGGCCGGAGAACCCGGCGATCAGCTCTCAGGGATCCCGGGATCTCAGCCCCTCGGCCTCGGAATCCAGGCTGGAGCCCGAATTGCTCCACAAGTTTCCTGAGGAGGCACCCGAGAGCTCGTCGCGCGTGCTCCAACTACGATTCCCCACGAGCAGTCCTGGCCTGGCCTGGGCTCCCTGAATATTTCGGGGCGAACCGGAAAGGCGGGAGCTGTGTGATCCGTCCGCCCTGACCCTGCACTGCTCTCATCGGTCCGGAACACAGCAATGAGCGTCCAGGTTTCAAGTGGCGTTTGAGAAAACCAGCTAGACAGCTGGTTTCCGTAGTGTAGTGGTTATCACGTTCGCCTCACACGCGAAAGGTCCCCGGTTCGAAACCGGGCGGAAACAGTGTAAGTTGTGTTTTTTTTTCTTTGTTCCGGCTCCGGTACAGTCTGTTGTTTTTTTCATTTGTTTTTGAGACAGAGTCTCACTTTGTCGCCCTCAGTAGAATGCCCTGGCGTCACAGCTCACAGCAACCTCAAACTCTTGGGCTCAAGCGATTCTCTTGCCTCAGCCTCCCGAGTAGCTGGGACTACAGGCACCCAAACAACGCCTGGCTCCTTTTAGAGACCGGTGTCTTGCTCTTGCTCAAGCTAGTCTCCAACTCCTGAACTCAGGCAATCCACCCCCCTCGATCCCCAGAGTGCTAGGATCCGTTCCAATCTTGTAAAATAATCCACTACAATCGCAGTGAGATCTCTGGACCCCACAGAGCCCGAGACCGGTGGGAAAGACACAGGCGCAGACCGGAGTTGCCCAACCGCACTGCAACGGTGAGCGCGGAGGGAGGCGGACGAGGGCACCCCCTGGTGGCGGCGGCTGTTGGTGACTGAGCCCCTCGGGAGCAGCGAGTCTTGGGAGCAGCAGGCACCGGTGTCTCCCTCTTCGGTTTCCATATGGTGTTTTTCTGACACGTGGACGACATTCGTGACACAAGGGGAGCCGGAAATGGCTGCTCAATGAAGTCATGTGTTCCGACCTGGGTCCCTGAGGACTCAGTTCTAATTCCGGATCAAGTCCTGAAGAGTCTGTTCTTTCTTCAGGTACTGCGGTCAGGCTCTGTCTAGGAACACAAAAGGTCCGTCTCCTTCGGCAAATTTACAAACTGAATGGAGACCCAATTGTACTGGCTGATAATCTCACTTACGCTCTTCGCGGGTGTCCCTAACCCCGTAGTCCAGAGGAACCGACCGAATGTGGTGGCAGAGCCAGGATCACAAGTCGCTCTATCTACCAAACCTGCCTCTACTGTATTTTTGGGTTTTTTCGGTTTAAGTTGTCACTATCCAATTATCAGTCATGAAAATTGTTAGTTCTTTCTCCCTCTCTACTCTCAGCGTCTCCTCAAGGAGCATATCAAGATCCTTGGTTCTAAATTAGGTAGAAACAATGTATACTTTGTTTTCTTTTTGACAGAGTCTCACTATGTTGCCCTCAGCAGAGTGCTGTAGCATCACAGCTCACAGCAACCTCAAACTATTGGGTTAAAACGATTCTCTTGCCTTAGCCTCCCAAATAGCTGGGACTACAGGCGCCCGCCACAACACCGGGCTATTTTTTGGTTGCAGTTGTCATTGTTGTTTAACAGGCCCAGGCCGGGCTCTAACCCGCCAGCTTCAGTGTATGTGGGCGGCGCCCTACTCACTGAGCTACAGGCGCCGGGCCGAAACAATGTATACTTTTAATTTAAAAAATCATTTTCACGGCTCGGCGCCAGTGGCTCAAGCGGCTAAGGCACCAGCCACGTACACCTGAGCTGGCGGGTTCGAATCCAGCCCGGGTCCGGTGTTATGGCGGGAACCTGTAGTCCCAGCTACTTGGGAGGCGGAGGCAGGAGACTCGCGTGAGCCCAGGAATTGGAGGTTGCTGTGAGCTGTGATGCCACAGCACTCTACCCAGGGTGACAGCTTGAGGCTGTGTCTCAAAAAAAAAAATCATTTTCACAATCACTCCCCAAAGGGGGGCAAACATTGTAACAGACATTTCAGGAAAGAAGATACATGGATTGCAAGTAATCACATGAAAAGAAGTCCAACATCATTAATCATTAATGAAATGCAAATTTAAAACACAATGAAATACCACTACATATATGTTAAAAAGGACATGGAGGAACTGAAAAACTCATACACTGCTTGTGGGAATGCAAAATGGTATATTAACCACTTTGCGAACTAATCTGGCCATTTCCTAAACAGTTAAACTACTGCAATATAAACCATCCCATTCTTAGTTTTCTCCCAAGAGAAAACAGACATAGGTTCATACAAAGGCTTGTACCCAAATGTTCAGAGCAGCTCTATTTGGAATATCCCCAAACTGGAGACAACCCATATGTTAATCAATAGGCAAAAGATAAACCCATACAATGAAACATTATTTGGCAAAACAAGCCCAAACCAACTATTGATGTACACAACATGAATCTCAAAAATAATTATGTTGAAAGAAGGCCAACTGGCTCGGCGCCTGTGGCTCAGCCGGCTAAGGCGCCAGCCACATAAACCTGAGCTGGCGGGTTCGAATACAGCCTGGGCCCACCAACCAACAATGCCAGCTGCAACCCAAACAAAAATAACCAGGCGTTGTGGCCAGACCTGTAGTCCCATCTACTTGGGAGGCACAGGCAGAAGACTCACTTGAGCCCAGGAATTAGAGGTTGCTGTGAGCTGTAATGCCACGACAGCTTGAGGCTCTGTCTCAAAAATAAATAAATAAATAAATAAAAGAAAGGCCAGCCAAAAATCAGTGCTGTATAACTCCATTTACATAAATTCTAGAAAATAAAAACCAGGCCAGGTGCAGTGGTTCACACCCATAATCACACTTATTCAGAGGCTGAGACAGGAGGATCACTTGAGCCCAGGAATTTGAGGCTGCATAAGCTATGATTGTGCCACTGCACTCCAGCCAGGGTGACAAAACAAAACAACTCAAAAACCAGTGCTGGGAGTGGCAAACCTGGAGAGAGCCCCTCTCCCATACTTGCCTCTCCCATTGGGCTGTCTATCTGTAAACTTTGTAATAGTCTTTATAATAAACTTGAAAATGTAACTAAATTTCTCCCCAAGTTTTATGAGCCATTATAGCAAATTATCAAACATGAGGAGGGGGTTACGAGAACTCTCAATTTATAACCAATGGTCATAAGTACAAGTGACATCCTGGAACTTACAGTTGGCATCTGAAGTTGGCAGTAGTCTTATGGGACAGAGCCCTTAACTTGTGGGGTTTTCATTAACTCTGGGTAGTGTGAGAGCTGATTGAACCATAGGACAGACAGGTGGAGTCCATTGGGAAGTGAATTGCTTGGCATGGAAAACCCACACTTTTGGTGTCAGAAGTTGTGAGTTGAGGTAACAGTTTTTTGGTATGTTAAATGTGATAAGTGCTAAGGAAAAAAAGAGAAGGCAGATATGAAATGTCTGGGTGTATATGAGGTGTATGTGAAATTTTAGATAGCATGGCTAAGGAAGGCCCCCTGAGAAAGTGACTTTTAAGTTAAGATTTGAAAGAAGTGAGGGACTAGCCATGTAGGTATGTGGAGGACAAGCTTCCAGTCTGAGGGGCTACAAGTGTAAAGGTCCTGTGGCAAGAGCAAGCCGTTGTGTTCCAGAAATAGCCAAAGACCAATGTAGCTGGATCAAAGTGAGCTAGGGTTAGGTAAAGGGCTATGTAAGCCACAGTAAAGATTTTAGCTTTCACTTTGCATGAGATGGAAGCCTGGAAAATGCATTTCCTTTCAATGCACAACTAGAAATAGGGTAGGGAATGGATGTGAGAGCAAAAACTTGAATAACCAGTACATATGGTTTCAATGGGGCTTCTTTATGGCATGGGAGAGGAAAACTACAGCCACATAGCACCAGGGGAGGGGTAACTACCTTCCCCTGCATGGTGTCCCTGCTTTTCTTCTCTACCCTGAGCCCAAAGTGGTTGATTTCTTTCCCTACTAACTATGCTGGCACTCCTAGGTCACCCATTCTGCTAACTCTTTTCTAAGAAGACACCAGTAACTTGGGGCATTGAGGGAGGAAGAGGATGGGGCAAAATTCCTCAGAGCTCTGTGGACCTTGAAAAGAGTCCATCCCTGTGGTCAGCGTATTTCAGGACTTTATGGAGAATACAGAGAAATAGCAGGGTGATTGGCCTGCACCATCCAGTTGGGCCAGGATCTTCCAAAGTCTGATCCTCGGTAGAGGATGACAGGGAAATGCAGGGTCAGAGAGCCAGGCCTTGTTTATGAGAAGAAACAAGACCAAGGCTTCCCATGGAAGTTGTAAGGCAGATTTCAGTAAGCACAGTGTCAAATGAAATTTATAGGAAGCCATTGTTTAAGATTGAGCCACTGTACTAGATTGCTACAAACCAATTCAAAATAAAGTCATTCAAGGAGTAGGATGCTGGCCTCATATACCAGGGGTGGTGGATTCAAGCCCAGCCCCAGCCAAAACTGCAAAAAAAGAGTCATTCATGTCAAAGTTCCCTGTTACCAAACTGAAGCTATGTTATCTGACCATCCTAGAAATCACAAAAGAGAAAAAGAAAATTGCCAAATTGTATGTATTGCCCAGAGAAATCGTCCCATGGTTTAGGCTGCCCTTCTGGTTTAAATTTGGCAATGGGCTAACCTTCATAACAAAACTAGAGCAAATAATAAGTTAAAGTTTTGAATAACTTATAGGCCTCAAAGCTCAGACAGAGTAAAGTGCATGAATAGGATCATAGGAACAGAAATTGGTAAACTCTGTCAGGAAGCAAAGCTTAATTGGATACAGGCCTTGCCACTGGTGTTGTTCAAAGAGGCCTCTGTCAATCCACTGCAATTTAGCAGGAACTCCTAAAAGAACTGGGAAAGACTGAACTGAATAGACAAAAACCCTAGAAAGAGAAGCAAGGAAAATCTCCAGTGGGGTAATTAACTGTGTTCTGTTTAGTCTTTTGTATCTGTACATCCTTTCTCTCTGGAAGATCAAGGAGACCAAGTCTAAGTCTAGAATCAGAAACTGTTCCCCCTGAGACCAAAGGTAAAAATGACTTTCCACCATCATCCTGACCACACACACAGCAGTGAAGGTGGAAGGAATCCTCACCTGAAGTCATCACAGCTGGCTGAATAGGACTTCACTGCCCTCTGGAAGTAAAGGTAACTTTTAGAACAGTCAACATGCCCTGCTCCAGCCACATACTGGGAGCTGGCTGGTCAACGCATGGCTGAAGCCTGAGGAAACTCCTCGAGGGACTTGTCTTCATTGGACTTTGGACTTTGGAAAAAGTGGGGGGAAATGTCACAGAGAAAAGTAAAAACTCATATTAGCCTACCACCATAGTACTATTAGGCCTGAGTAGAGAACTCAAGAAGAGTTATAGTCCCTAAGATCTCAGTGCTAAAAAGTAATTAATATTGGCACCTACAGAAACAAGCTGATATTGAGACCCCAAATTAAAATATATTGGAGTCTCAAAAGAGGGGAATGAAAGAGGATACCCTAGAAGGGTGAGGTCTGGGAGAACAGGTCTTCTCAAGGAGAGCACAAGGATACACTTGCAGGGTCCTCTCCATGGTGACTCAGCTCTTGGGAATTTGTAAACTTAACTTCCTGGAACTTGGAAATTTCCAAGTTCTGTGAAATACTGTAGTTCTGTAGGGGCTGGACTAGAAGTACTGCTTGATTCAAACTGGCCAATAAGAAAGGTACCTGTGGGGTGGAACTTTTTGACTGTCGATAAAAAGGGAAAGACCGAGCTAGTCATGGAGTGCGGCCATTTGGAATTCTATGCCATAAGCTCCGGCTGGAGAATAAAGCCCTTCCTCTTATAAACGTGGTGTTTGGGTGCTCTTTCTCTCTGTTGGAACTTGTCTTCCTGCAACAGTATGATGATGAGCTTTCTGAAGAGGCGCAGGGTAGAATCAGTGAGGCCTGCCTAAGAAATAAGAAAATGGCTGGGTCACACC